>JAGDQP010000257.1:147007-183512 GCA_022664845.1 Lepisma saccharinum
GTGTGTGTGTGTGTGTGTGTGTGTGTTTGTAGGTAGGTAGATATAGACACACATAAATAATGGAAACACTTGCCAAAATTGGTTCATATTGAAACTGTGCTTAGTAACACTGAGCACTACGTAAATCAACCATTTCTTGTTTGTTGCAGATAGGATCGTATATCTAATAGTAGAGTTGGGCAATTTGGTTGTGGACATTTTGCAGGTGTCGTGAGTGACAGTATAGCCCACTTTGCGGAGTTTCAAAGACGTCTAATTGTGGGTGCCCGTCTAGTTGGAGCTTCTGGAAGCAAATTAGTGACGTTGTGCGGTGCAAAATAAGTCATGACCGCATGCACAGTGTACAATAAACAGGGTCTGTGAAGTACAGTGGTGGTCGAAAGATGAAGCTGCAGGATAGAGAGCGCCGCGCCTTAAAGCGGATTGTGACGTCGCGGAAGAAAACAGCTGTGAAAGCGACTAAAGAACCTAATCCGCATTTAAACACCCGAGTGTCATTCAACACTGTGAGGCAGGTACTGCGCTAAATGGGTATCCATGGGCGCGTTCCTGTTCCAAAGCTCGTAATAACAGACAAAGAATGGTTAAAGGCGACGTGCATGGTGCAATGCACTCCAAACCCGGACGTTGAATAATTGGCAACGTGTCATGTTCTCGGACGAGTCACCCTTTACCCACTTCTCCGCCTCTGATCGCCTGTTTGTCTGGTGAACAGTCTCTGAACCATACGATGTGGACTGACTCCACCCGACTGTCAAACATGATGGCGACTCTGTTACGGTCTATAGCGCTATATCGTGATATTCGGTAGCCCCCATTGTCACATTACACGATTCGGTCACCGCAACAGTATATAGAGACCTGTTGGGCAACTAGTTCCAACCAATGGCGCAAACTTTAATTCCAAACGCAAATGCCATATTCCAGAGTGATAATGACCCCATTCACGCCGCTTGCCCTGTACAGCAGTGCTGATCCGGTTCAACGTCTTCGCTGGCTCGCGCAATCCCAAATATCATCGAGCCTCCGTGAGCTGTTTTGGAAGCCAGGTTTAGGCGTCGATTTCCACCTTCTTTGTCTCTACGTGAGCTGCAGTCTGTTGTGAACAAACAATTGCTTAAAATTTCACACATCAACGTTCCGGATCTGTTACGTCCAGAATTCAATGTGTTTCGTGCTAAAGTTGGACCAACACTTTATTAATACAAAATATTCCGACCTCAACAAGTTTTCCATTATTTCGTCCAATATCTGTATATGTAGGGAGTAAAGAAAAGATGATTATAAACTTAAGGAGGTGAATCCCGACATCGAAGCAAGGAAAAAGGCCGTATAAACGGGTCGAATTCTGCTGTTTTCGAGATACAGGGTTTGCAACATTGAGCCTAAATCTACTTCTTGCAATGGTAATTTTTTCCCATAAACCTTAAACGATGCACTAAAATAAAATTTAAGTTTCGGAAGCTCATTTGCATCAATACAGTTGTTATTAGAAGTTAGGAACTGATGCTATCGGGGTGAACAGTGTTACTAACTTGGTATATCGTTTGCTTTTGAAATGACACTACGTCATTTTATTTGATATGTTGTATCCTGTAGTGACGGTAAACATCATTTGTGCAGCATATAACGCAGCGTTGCAAACTGTGGAATGTTATACCAGGTTAAACATTAAACATACCAGGTTATACTGTGTTCTGTGTTTCACATACGATAATTACCATTGCTAGAGGACACTGTTTAAAAGATCAACACCATACCAGGTTAGTTACACTAGTCTCATCACTTTCTAACTCCTAATATCCAATATGTCGATACAAATCTCCTTCCGAAAATTAAATGTTATTACATCTTTTTTCATTTATAGCGAAACATCGATTGTGTTTTCTATTACAAGGATTGGGTTTAAGCCTCGAAATTGGGAACCTTGATTCCGGAAACAAAGCGGAAATTGGCCACGTGTTTGTATTAAGTTTCTTCTTATTGTTGTTTTGTTTCTATCTTTTCTTTATACTCCTGCCACTCGAAAGTGGTTCCGTTGTCAGCTTGCAGATGGCAGTCGCATCTCAGGTTTGTGTGAAGCAGTGCTGGTGTCAACCGTGTGAGTGTAGACATGCAGGGAATTGCCATCCGGCATATGGCGGGGCACAGTTAGGAAGAACAGCAACGAGTCGTGCGTTTCCTCGTGGTGCAAGATGAGAGTACGTGAGGCATTCACCGTCGAATAACGGCAGGATATGTGTTGTTTTTTTTTTTTACTCTGTTGCTGATGAAAGATTGGAGTCTGAGATTTTGCCAAGGAAGTGGTAAGCAATGTTCCGCATACGCTGCCCTGATTCGATGGTAAATGTTTAGCGTACTCACACCCTTCTCCACCAGGAAAAGGTGGAATGAAGAAAGTGGGAGAGAACGGGGGAACCCCGATAAAAACCTCATACACGATGTCTGTCCACCATAATGTCCACATGACATGAGCTGGGATCTAACCTAGGACCCCAGACACAAGAGGTGAATGTTCTACCACTGAGCCACCGCCGCCTCAGTTTTCAACTCAGTAACTACTATGCCGATGAAGCTGTCGGAGTTTAAACCTGGTCACTTTTGGTGACCTGGCCTGGCCCAGACGTAGGAGACCAGGCGACCTAGTCTAAAACTTGATCCAAATGACACGACTGACTCTGTAACCCGGTTTTGATCCCAAATGACCAGAATAACTTTGTGACCCGATGAGCAAATCTTAACCCAAGTGACCCAATCTTAACACAACGACTCTTTCTTAATTCGATTTAAGCTGGTTTTGTTGTGGGTTGAGCCAGTCAATATTTTCAGTTGTGAGATTTATAAACTATTTCAGAATAGCCTGTCAGCGGGTTGAGTTATTTGCACACCTCCAGGGATATATTTCTACTTCCCGGGATATGACTTTTTCCATGTGCTTTAAATATTGCTAGGAATTTTTTGATGATGTATTCTTGGTGCTGTGGGGGTTAGAACCCGTCCGCGGTCACCTCTGATAGAAACACTAATCATATGACGAATGCCATAAGAAAAGAATTAAACCCCCTGTCTTGCCTTCCGGGTCAACGAGCCAGACCGGATCCTAAGCATAGACTTGGAACCCCTCCAAAATTTGACCCGTTCCAACTCTGGAAGATTGTGAAGGTGCCTTTGGAAATGTTTCGTTGAGACGAGATAAAAGCGCATACATCATCTATGTCCGTCCGTCAGCTAAAGCTGAATCGAGTCACCAAATCAATTGAGTCAAGGTTAGGACAGATCATCAGGTTTATGCATGGGACCCGGTGATCTGATTTCGACCCGGTAACCTAGTAGACAAAGCAGGTTTTTAAAAATATATCATTATTTATTGTTGTGTTTGAACAGTTTTTCTTTCAGGGGTCACTAGAATCCGATGTTAACCCCTGAGGACGAAAAATTCAATGCCGAATTGTTCCTAATATATCAGTAGTTTTGTACTCCGAAAAAAGGAAAACAGATCCGTCCCCCTCAGAAAAATATTCGCCAAAATTAGTTTCCTTTTGAAATCATCTTTCTTCACGCTTATATTTATAATTTTTCTGGTTTGATTCATGTGGTTTTGTGAGGAGTGCATATCTCCTGTGAGAAAAAATAAATTTTCAACATTCACAATAAATAATTTCAATGTAATTGTTTTTCTGTCTTCTAATAATATGTGTATATATAATGAATCATATCGAGGCATACAGTACATAGATCGCGACATCTAATTTGAGATGTATGAGCGAGCTCACTTCTCAAGGAATATCAGAAATGGCAACACTAACATTCAATCCAGGTGAAATCGGCCAAGACTCGCTCAGCGGATCAATTGGGTCGATTCAATCATCGGGTAGCCGGGTCACATGGTCACCTAAAGTGACCCGATTTGATGTGAGGGCTTTACATAAATATATTCTATCGTAACCAGTTGACGTATTGATTGTCCAGGACCTGGAAAAGATGAGACTATGCGAAAACAAAAACTCCGGTTGTTTGTGGCCATTTTCTCTAAAACCGTGCACTTCATCTTCCCATGTATAGTATTATTTGAAAGCTTATGATGTAGGGTTTCATACAGATTCATACGATCTTAATTAGTTCGACAATTGAGGCTTCAGAAGAGAAATGATATGACCTTGATAATCTCAACATCAACAATGAACATCGATTACAATTACCTTTATAATTGTGTTAACCAGCAATAACAAAAACTGAATTATTGTTTGTCTTCCTATCTTTCGTTCATAGATCGCTGTAATGAAATATATATTTAGCGGCCCCTTACTAATGTATTACATTAAAAATGTTCTTTCGTTCCCTACAAATGTTATTCTCCACAGATATCTTGCGTTGCTGTTAATGACATATATGTAGTGACCCCGTAGGGTCGCGAAATATTGCTAGTCCATTATACATTCAAAATATAAACCACTTAGGTCGGTCCGATTTTTCACATTTGAAATACACGTACTTGCTTTATGCAATACCAAAAGTATAATACAGAATATACCGTAAATATCGTAAAATATCTGATATTTACAAACTTGATTTTCTTAATAAACGTTATACACGAAGTAGTTATGTTGTACAAGTTTACTTACATATTTTAACCTCTGTGGTATTAGAGTAAAAAAAAAACAACACTTTTTTCGGTTTTCAAAATTTTAGTGTTTCAACCCTGTTAAGGCCTTCATCAAAATATAGAACTTAGAAAGTAGAAAGACAGAAAAAAATAGTAAAACTGTTTACACTAAAGATAGTTTAATGTTACTGCGTAATTGTTAAAAAGAAATAGTTTCCACATACTAAATGATGTAACGACTATTGAATAGGCATTTTACTGTGGAGAAACAAAGAATTTGCATCAATACGGGTATAATTTTTACCTCCAGTTTCCGTATATGTAAGTAAGGTATTGGTAGGGAGGCCAGGAAAAATTTAGAGGGCCCGGCCTTCTAGCTCCCCGCGACTTCGTTGAAACAGTTTTATTGTTATAGGTTTGGATATCCAACAATGAACAAAAAGGAAAACAAAAATCGGCACGGATAGAACTCTCGAATTGCTTATGAACTTTCTACCCTTAAAGTTTGAATTCTCTCGGTTTGAATTTGTAGGAGCAGCATTGAAATTTTGTGCAATGATAAAAATACATTAGATATATACGGAGATAGTGCTGCCACCTTTTCTTGGAGACCTTTAATTTTACTTTAATCTTAAGTATGATCTCATTGAAGTCATTTCTTTGAGTTGAACCATGATGTCTACTAATTATATGACTTGAAATTTCCTGAGTTTTCCTGGTTTTCCATTTATTATATATTTTTTTAAATTCCCTGGGCTCTTAGTATAGTAGAACATTAAACAATAGGCAATGGCTTCTTTAATCCAACCACCACCCAGTCCAATCATCTTGTATATTATTGGTATTTCACAAGTGAAAAAATATATCTTTAAAATAGAGGATTTTATTTCAACAAATAAAAAAATTGTGGTATTACTTTGTCTTGAAGGAAACAACTGTGGTGGATTTGGCAAATTTTCCTGTCACACTGCTACGACTTCCGGCCTTGCTTCAATTTGTATCCTAATCTGATGACTCATCTAACGTACTAACGACATTAAAACCTCCTTCTGTTGAAAGTATGTCAGAGCCAATTTGTCTTTCGCACGAGCTTTTGTGTACCCGTGCGGTATTATCTGTAAATAAAGTGCAAAAGAATTTTTAAAGTCAGTTGTCGAAATTGAACATCAACAAGTCGTTTAATGTCTATTGATATTTGTCTGAGTCAACTTGTTTCAAATACAATTTAAAAAATATACAAAGGAACTAACTTAATAATATTAAATATCAGTACAGTAAAAATGTAATTGCAATCTTCCAGGTACGTTGAATTTTATTTTATTGTAAGGCATTTAGGCATCTGAGGCTCAGGTCGGAATGGGATGAGGAAAGGATTGTGGATGTCATAACCTATTTTGTAGGTGCTATCCTGGCATTTGCCTGGTGTGACTGAGGAAAAAGAGTGTAAAATCCTAATTAACGATGGTCGTCCGCTGGGATACTACATGGCATGTTTGATCAGAGACCGATATGCCCTTGATATAGGTACCAACCTATGTACCTTCACTATGCTGCTTCACACTAAGAATGTTAAAGAAATAAAAAAGTTTAACCGTAAAGAAAGAAACTACAGGGTAAGTGTTTTACTAATCTATCCAGACACTTCGTAGCCGAATGTAATGTAATTAGTACTAACAACAATACCAAGAAAATTTTTCTTTCTTTCAGAACATTACTCATATTTTTCTCTATCTAAAAATGTGAAGGAAGACCCATAGGAGACAAAAGTATTCCTGTTCAACTTCTAGAAAATAAAATCGGTCCAAATTATGTTGAAAATATAAAAAGAAATATTGCTACATGATTTGGGAAATTCGCATTGATGCATTTGTTTAAACTTGATTTGATATGCTTGTCTAGTAACTTTTGACTTCGGCCCGTCACGATTCGCCAATTTACAGCCAGTTAACATCGACAAACATCCATGACCCTGCCGGAATTCGAACCAGAGACTTTCTAGTTGTTGGCCTAACGCCTTAGACCGCACGGCTACACAGTCGGCTGCATTGATACACTGTTAGAACATATAGTACATTTTGGGAAATAATTACATTCTCAGAAGTGTGTTAGCCACCAATAATATATTAGCAGTTAATTTCATAATTTCTTTTACTCTCGACATCTCACTATATTTCACCACAGACAAGTGATTAAATGCGATTTTGTGCGAAAGAGAGATAAACGAAACTATTATCATAGATCTCATAATAAGCTAGATGTATCATGGTTCCGTATTCATGAGTGCGCTAGTAGCAAGAGATTTTGAATTCTGCGGCCAGATAGCGCTAGTGCTTCTTTCTGCCGCTGTGGAATTCTACTAGATGGCTCTGCATGTCAACTTGCTGTAGAGAGCTTGGATTATAAGTGAAAGAAAAACGCAGAATTCGACGCCATTGTATGCTCACGCAGTCCGATTTGTCTCTAGTAGGCGCAGCAGAAGAAATAAAACTTACGTTAAGTTCTTATGAGATCTATGCTAGTATCTACCCATTTAAGTCGATTTAAAAAAAACTAAAATTTCACAACCAAAAAGCAGGTTTTTTTTTCGAGAGCTTGCAGTTCTAATTGTGCCATATGGATTTTCGTATAGATTGTGCTCCCCTCATAAAAAATGGTATTTGGAACGTGTGTACATGTACTGAAACGGTGAAGAAAAACCAAGTTTTGAGTCGTGGAAGTGATAAATTATATTGAGAGCATGAAAAGTACGTCCGTTGAGTATAGTAATAAAGAAAACATACATAAAACACCGATCCTCGACATTATACCCATTATATTTGTAGTCAAAAACGTCTGGTTGAGACGAAGTACACCTCTCCCGTCTTCCAGGCGTTAACGTTGCAGACTTTGGATTGGTACATGGGTGCTAATCCCTCGGCCGACCACCTTGACTTATATTTTCCTGGGTTTTTCTGATTCACCAAGCGATTGCGGAGATGCTACCTTAAATAAGACCCTGGCCGATAGATTCCCCATCCTCTAACTCCCCAATGCCGGCCTTCAGCCCACTATACCAGAAGGTCATAAATAAATTCAATTAAAAACCAAAGTGACGTAACTACTTGTTGATGAACTCGAGTTCGAATGGAGCGCGGTGGCTAAATGGTATCTCCTGGTGCTTGGGGTCGTCGGTTCGATCCTTGCTCATGCCATGTCACCTTTGTGGTGGACAAACACCGTGTGCTTCGGTTTTAGTCTGTGTACTCGTTTCCTCCCACTTTCATTCCGCCAAGTTATCCCATAATGATCCATCCGGCCCGAACTAAAGTTGCCTAAAGATCTTACAAATTCAAAAGTCTTAATTCGAGTGTTAATTTAACTAAACTGGAATTTCGTAACAATTTTTGAATAGATTGTTGTTGTTAGGTGTTTATTATATTTATCTGTGTTATTTGAAACTGAAAGAGTTGTATTAAGCATATGCTTACTATCACTTACTCTGTTGCAAATAAGTAACACACATAAATAATAAACACCTTGCCAGAACCAGCAATCGAAAACGTTTTACAAAGACGTTTTATAATTGTTCCGTTAAATACGTACTCAAGTAGATTAACAGAATCATTATGGCATGCTGATGAATATTAATGACATCACTTCGAGTTCGTGTTATGAATTTCACTCGGTGTGTTAAAAAAACACGGACTCTTCGAGCTAGCGAAGTCGGATTAGTTAGTAACATATGTTTGCATTACTTTCTATTCAGCAAGGTAATTGATCCTCAACCCTCCTGACTTCAGGGTTTCCGCCATAACTTAGCACTAACCTTCAGTGAGGTTAGATTTAGTTAACAATGGACATAACTAAATACCTTATACTTAATGGAAGGAATATGGGTTAAGTTCCGCACACGGCAACCAGAAATGGAAAAAATGCAGTTGTAAAATGATGAAATCTCAGTGATCTTAATATGTGCGTATTAAATATTAATAATAAAAATGCAGCAAAGTGAAAAATATTTACAGGCGAAAGAGGCGCAACGCAAACCCAGCGACCGTATCTCAGTGGTAGAGAGTTGGCTTAGAATTCGAGGGGTCGTGGGTTCCATCACAGCGGCTGATCATCCTGAGGTTTTCCAGTGCAGGTTCTAGTTCCATATCGAGTGGCCAACCTAACCTAATCCAAAAACTTTGCAAAGCAAATAATGAAAAAAGTGTTTAAACATCTTACAAATTTATGTTGGCCTCCGATACGGAATTTTATACCCAGGATTTTATCCTGTCACGCCAGGTAAGTGCTGTGATGGTACCTTCGACTTAGGCCCTGGCCGACGCCTTCCCACATCCTTCCCCCTCCCCTATCCCGGCCTACGCCTTAGATGCCTGAAGTCCATAAATAAAATTCAAATTCTGGCGCAATGCAATTCTGTAGCTTAGTTCACGTTATTTATCTTAATTTCCATTCAGCATGGCAAAAAGATAGGAATATCGAACCTAACTTTTTGGATCCCGCCTTTTTATCTTTTTTTTTCTGACGCACAGTTGCACTTTCTGCACCATTCCAAAACTTCTGCACACGCTGCAAACATTACATTTATCCTGTAATATACTTTGGCCTACATAATTATGTAGCTTCTACGAAATGCACTTTACCCCTAAACTCGTGTTCATCAAATACGGTACTGTAGCCGAAGAATAAACATTTCTTTATTTTTATATGATGGACGAGCAAACTAGAACCTTGAAATGGCTTTACGTTCATTGATGTTTCGTTTTAGGCAGTACCAGAACACGTGAATTTGCGCATACTTTCGCTGCTGCACCAACGTTCTGGTATCGATACCAAAAGAGGTCGGAAGTCAGCTATTACATGTCACGCATATGCCGCAGCAAGTAACCCTTAATTTATATCTTTGTTATAAATCCCTGTGGCCCTGTATCCCCAGGAGGCTCTGGGTTCGACGTGTACAACGACTTTTTATATTATTCCTTCTGACGTATTGTGCTCCGGGCCCGAAATAATAAGTACATTGTGTCCAACACGCAAGATTTGTTTTCAGAACTGCCTTCAGAGTTGCAGGGCTGGGAAGAGCCCACTTGGAAACACTTCCGGTGCGACACAACTTTTGAGCAAGAAGTACTTTTGCGTATGCCCACAGCTAACCGGGGGATTCGTCCCCCTCCCCCCCTGCGCTGACGTCGCCTAGCTCCGACGCACCCTCATCCCCGTGTAAGACCAAACTGCAGCTACCGGATTGAGGGCTTCTCGATGTTACGGGGCTACGCGAGAGTGGGCTATTCATACCGGAAATGTTTCCACATGAGTTGTACAGCGTTGCAGGTAGTTCTGAAAATAAATCTTTCGTCCAACACATGAGTACAGTTGCGATGGAGAAACAGTCGTTGAAAATCACAATCGCGAATTCCTTACAGATCTTTATCGCACCGTTCAAAATTTCATAACTGAATTGCTCGCAAATATGGCGTCCTACCGGTTTCTACGAACTTGGTGGAAACTGCATGTGCAAAACAGCTATACCGGGAGATAAATGGCATAAGTCATGAGCCCGGCGGGAAATAGTCTATCATCCGCCGAGTATCTTCGGCTCGTCTATTTTCAATCTATTTTCAGCATCGGTTCGGCTACTGCTACCAGACAGTTAACCGGCATCATTTGGGATTTGGATACACCCGCAAGGAAACGACCACTATCCTTAATATTCAAATCTCGGATAAAACGCTCATATCACTTGTTTCCTTTTGTACTGATCTTGCAACTCATATTACAGCAATACTTTTTCAACTATACGTAGAAGACAAAGTAGCACGTAAAGTACCACTTTGAAGCTAGTGGTTTGGCGATGGCCCGGCTTCTTAACGTCGATTGCGACTGGAGACTGTTTGCCAGCTGGGCCGCCGCGGACCGGTGACAGTTGCTGATGGGGTTGATTTACGCAGGGTTCCATGTTACGAAGCAGTTACAATATTTCCTACTTTTGACAAATGTTTCCATTATTTTGTGCAATCCCGCACATATATGTAGTGGGCCTCCTGGTATATAAAGAAAAATAATGTTTCGAATTTCTTTACTCTCACGCTCTAAAATGGTTCTATATCAGGCTAAAGTAAACCATGAGAAAAATTAGCGTTGGGATGAGTTGGAGAGGATAAAATCATGTCTTGGATAGGGGTAGTCGAAGTGAGACCGCACCTGATTCTGTGTAGCACAATCACGTCGGTCATAGAAATGGGGCCGTGTGACATAACGTTTTGCGGTAGCTTTTCAACACAAACACACATCTGCCGTTATCTCTAATCATGAATTAGTTATTACCTTTGACAAATGAATGCTGCGATGTAATAAAATGTAATGATATTATATTTTATATATCTTTATAGACGGCGGATTTTTAAGGATACTGGAAAATTTTCCTCATTTGAATGACTTTCCTGAATTAAGCTACCAGATAGAGATGAATGTTCGTTTCGCTACACACTATAAATAACAATATGTGAATACGGTTTGTTCTCAATCAATTGTTTTAACCCTTAAATATCTTCATAAGATACAGCACACACACAACTTCTCTTCTTAAAACACAAACGCACAATGTATTTAAATGCCAGCGGAGAAGAATGAGATAATTACGTTAGTTCTGTACAATATACCGACTTCATTTTTCGCGCTTACCAATGTTTTCTTAATTCATTTGTAAACATTGACAGTAACAGTGGCAATATTTCCTGCGTCGCGATTGAAAAGATGTTTTGTCAGAAAGCATTTGACTGTCGGAATGGTCGGGTGTTTTAGTAGATATACGTACATTATCTCTGTGGAAACGTCTGTCTTATCAAATGTTACTCTACAAGTTCATGATTAAATATATATGGCGGGACATGTGACGAACCAAATTGTTGGATCTAAATTGTCTTCTCGAAGACAAGTTCTTTCTGTACTATTTTATCATGTTCGAAATGTGAAGTTTAAATTGTATGAAAGTGCACGATTGGTTATTAAAAAGCAAGTGTATTTTGGCAGATAGCTCGTATTCCTATTCGGGACGAACAAAACTGCGTAACGAAACTAGAGAACTTATACCAGACTTGAAGAGACTTGTAAAAATCAACTAAGCGCACATGTGACAATCAGAAGAAGAAAGTAAGTGATTTTATTAGACAATTTATTTGACATTGCTCATGTAAATGCAGTAGATATGATTCAGATTGAAGAGAATCGACGGGTTTGCTCTCTTAAAGACAAAAAGGAAGACCAGGATGCATGCTCGGAGTTTGTTATACGTTGTTAGATAAAGAAAAGCGAAGTAGTGCAAAAAAAACAGTAGTTGGAAGAACGTAGAATAAAATCTTCAGAAGAAACAGGTAAAAATGAATTGTTCGAATTAACCACAAGTGAGACAAGTGAAGAAAAAACTGCATATTTATTGCAGTAAACAGGATCACTTCCAGGTCAGAGAATGATGTGAACACCTTCAAAGAAAAAGAGAGGTTCTACTTTGTTTTTTTTACTCCAAAGTTATTTTCTGCATTACACAAGTGCAAAGTCAGTTGTAGAAATGCAGTCCACTTAATTGTTGCCACACTTGAAGCCTTATAATGTGATGTGAAAAGTTTGGTTGTTAACAATACTTCCCTGCAGCGAGATAGAAAACAATTTAGAAAACAAGATGCAAAAGAAATTCAAGACGAATTCCGTTTAGTCTCAATTGACTACCTAGTTGTACATTGGGATACAAAGCTGCTTCCAGAGTTAACAGAACAAAGTAAACAGGCTACCAGTAGTTGTTTCATTTCAAAGGGAGGCCCAGTTAGTTGGCCTACAAAGAATTGAAGCCAAAATTGGTAAACAGCAAGACGAAGCTGTATTTGACACGTTGACTGAATGGGGGTTACAGATAATGTGAAGGCTGTGTTCTGTGATAAAACTACCTCCAATACAGGCAATGTTCGTTTTGCTCGAACAACGTTTGCTCCTTTCCCTGAATCTCACACAAAACCCTTTGATAAGATGATGTGCGAAAAATACACAACACAAAATGTTAGGAAAATGTTCTAATTCACATGGTAGCTTAATCTCTAAAATATATTTTAAAAGGAGTAACTTCCATTGTTTTCCCGGGTGTGTGGAAGATTCAACAGTTGCCTTTTCATCTTAACTGGAGTAGGCTTATTTGGCTGTGCTGCTCATTTAACATAGCCTTTCGGAACCTTCTTTAAATTATAGAATCTTTAGAAGTTCATAATTAGCATGCCAGAATACTAGTAGTAATACCCACCTTACCAGGAGACTTTGGGAACATTGACCTTTCTGAGAACAGAATATGCCGATAATTATGAATTAATTAAATGTATTATTTAAATCACCAGTTGTTTCATTCTTTATTTTGATGTTGTTTCAGAGAGCTTGAGTTCAACTTCCAGATCGCAGGAAACATCAATCCATTTGAGTACACATGGTCACGACCAGGAGCCTCGTTCTTGTGTCACATGTGTAAGAAATTCTTCACCACAAAATCTGGATTGTTAGTTCATTCACGCACTCACACACTAGAGCGTCCTTTCAAATGTGAGTATTGTGATAAAGCATTCACGCAGAAGTGCATATTGAACGTCCACACACGTACTCACACAGGAGAAGCTTCATTCCAATGTCGATTCTGCCAAAAGTCGTTTGTCCAAACTAATGATTTAGTGAAACATACAAGGACACACACCGGGGAAAAACCATTTTCGTGTTCACTGTGCGGCAAATCCTTTACTTTGCGTCATCAGATGCGCGCGCACATGCGCATACACACTGATGAGAGGCCATTTTCTTGTAGGGAATGCGGAAAATCATTCCCTGAAAAGTACTCCCTTCGCATTCACATGCTAGTGCACACTGGTGAACGCCCATTTTCTTGCAACATCTGCACCAAAGCGTTTTCCCGGAAGCAACGACTTATAGAACATCTACGGGTCCACACTGGAGAAGAGCCATTTTCTTGTCCCGATTGTCCAAAGAGTTTTTCAGATTCAAGTAACTTTTCGCGGCACCGCCGCGTACACACAGGAAAAATGCCCTTCTCCTGCATCGACTGTGGGAAAAAGTTATACCAGGGTTGCAACCTGAAGCGCCACCGACTAACGAATTGCACCGAGACGGTCTTCACGTGCAGCGAGTGTGGGAAGCAATTTGGTCATCGTGCGAATCTTGTCCAACACGCGAAAAGGCTACATAAGCTATAGGTTGAAGTATCCATGGCAAGAAAGACTAACATCTACTTCTCTTAACATTAATATGACGCATAATGCGGAGGAAACTGACACTTTAGTTCTTATTGTGGTACAACTCAAGACCACTAACGCGCAAGATGACATGGAAAACGGATGTGAAGAGCTTCTGCATAAAGATGTATCCAGTAAGAAAAAAAATATACTTAAATACAATGCGTTTTGGTCGCAACATATCTTTTCCTCTCCCCTTTTTAATGACTATGCCGCCAGACGGATAGCCATCAAAGATTGCAATTTGTAACGGCTGCAATCGAAATTGGCATAATCAAGTAAAATTGTCGAAACTGCTATATATATATTTAAATTATAAGTTGTAGCAGCCTCTTTTCATAAAAATTACATAATTGAATCCAGCTTCCATTTTATCAGCAAAGTGTAGCTGAATAGTTTCTTCAGTCAGCAGATTGGCTTTTTCACTCTCCATACAGGCATAGATTGGGAGTGGTCAAGAACAAGCATTTCTGGTGATTTGTGTGTGTGGTGCAGTGGTTTGCTTGTTATTAAATAAAATACAGATATATCATTTGCGGTGTTAAGCCCATTCTTCTGTGTGTGAAAGTGATTTAGTCAAATTTTCAGCATGTAAGTAGTTTGTGGCTTTACTAGTGGAAACATGTGTGAAGTGATGATGTCCGCTTAATTTGGTAGGCAGCGAAGGTCGATTTACTATCAGGCAATATATGACTATGATTAATGTCTTAAAATCCCTCTTTCTCTCTCAGAAAACCAAGTCTGTTTCACCTACGTTTAGATAGCGAAATTTCAGCAGATAAAATTTGTTTCGTATGCGTTGAATATTTTACCTTGCACTATTGTTGATGCTATCTTTCAATTGCACGTTATTTTCCCATTCAGCATTTTTGTTTGCTCTTTCGGAAACTGGTATGTTTTAAAGCGCACGAAATTCTCTACAGCATGTCCGTTTTGACAAACGTAAGTGTTAACGTTCCTCTATGTTTTATTTCGGTAACGAGCAGTGTTTAAAGCTTCTTCGTTGCGTTAGCAGCCGTATGCCATTTTTGTTCATAGAAATTCTTGTTGTGAATTTACACCTAACCCAGCTATAGCTTACCATGTTTGTATTATCCGAATGGATGTTAGGTTCTGTGAAGTTTAAAAACTGGGAAATTACATACGAAATGTTTTAGCACCGTTTTGAAATATGAAAGTAAATTGCTGCCCAGTAGCTATATTGTAAATAAATCTTTTCGTAGAAAGAAATGTTACACTTCAGAAATTATGGAAATTTTAGTTTACCTGGGCTAAAGTATAGAACGTTTGGAAAGTAAAAGTAATCTAATCTTTTGGAATATAAGTATGTGAAACCTTATCTCTGATCTTAGGCAGAGCTTCTTCTCTAAATATTTAATTTACTTTTTTGTTATGTGAAATAAACAGCATCTTCAATACTCATTTTGATATTCAAGGTATTATCTTCGGAAACTTTTTTTTAAAGAATTTTAGCAATCAGTCCTTTTGCTCTGCGCTTGTCGTTTTCAGATAAAAAAAAACGTAAATTACATTTTACCAGATATTTCTTGTGTCAAGGTTTTTATTATGAATATCACTGTGGTATTGCTATAAAGGTTCCCAACTTTTTGCTATTTCAGTCCGCGAGATGTTATTTCATATATATGTGAGAGAGTAATTGCAAATGAAGTTAAAGCTTGATATTTTCATCTAATGCTTCAGCAAACTTTAGCAAGTGATAAAATCAATTGAGTTCATCCAAATTTCGTGTTATATGATAACTAGTGCGCGGTTGTGTTGAGCCTTGTACTATTTTAGGGGCCTAGTTGCGTTAGGTCACTAAAAAAAGCTATTTGTGTTCTACTTTCCTACGGAATGTTCTCGCCTGCGTCCCCCATTTTTAGGGAGTCTTTTCCTTCGTTTTTTAGCTTTCTGCGTTTTGGCACTTCTTTCGGGATTTTTCCATATATGCTTCGTGCAGATAAAAGATAAAATGAATTTTATGGGCGGTAACAATGCATGCTTCATGGTCTAGACTAGTGTGTGTTCTGTCTTCCATGTCGGCTTGTCCCCAAAGTAGGTTTGGCCGCTTTGTATTTGGGTAAGCCCCCTATTTGCAACAGGGCGCCGCGGCCCCACTTGTTTGCTTTGAGTACCTATTTTTGTTGTAGAGAAAGTGGGATATTACATTTTAGTGGCGACAGTTTCGCCAGGACGTCTGCTCCTGCGATTTCTTCGCATGTGTCACGATCGCATTACATTAGTGTCGATCGTTTTACAGGACGTCGACTCCTGTGATTTCTTCGGATGTGTGTGGTCACGTAGCGGTTTCTAGTGTAGACTGTGCCACGAATTGCGATTTCTTGAGAGCATGGTCTGGCCGCATTTAGTAGCGACATGTGACTTAGAGCATTGTGATTCTGTACTTCTTTGTGTGTATATAGCCTAGTCTAGAATGTGCATGTTTTGCTTTTATTTTTTGTTTTGCATTGTGGGGGCAAGGCATTAAGTAAGCCTATGTAAGTGCATGTTGGCTTTGCTGTGTGTGGTGTGTGTAGGCAGATGTCGAGAGCATGCGCGTTGTTTGTTTCTATGATATGTGTGTGTGTGTGCGTGTTTTACTATTCTCTGTGAATTACCCTTTGGATATTGCGGACTTTTTTCTTTCTTTCTTTTGTAAACACCTACTCATTACTTTTAATTTACCCTTTTGTTATGCTGGTTTTGAAGCAAGTTTTCCAGTAAAGTGAACAGACTTGGAGAGAGAGTTTTGAGAGATTAACCATTACGTATCTGATTATGGTTAACCGATTCCCTGCCATTCATATATTAATCTGAATCTGATATATATTGTGTTAGTTGATAAGGTATTACAGTGTTGATTTATTTTTGTGATTTTGCTTAGATAAATTCATGTCAAGTGAGAAAATGGCTGACGGTGCGCGTGTTTGGGAATATAATTTAAGTTGCCGTGATTTTGTCACCATGGAACCAGTGATAAGCTGCAGTAAATGCACATGCAGGTTCCATGTCGGATGCTTAAAGTAGGCGCGAATCGAATGTCCCCCTATTATTGAAATGGGCCTTTACTGACATTGCAGTGTATGTCAGGTTGATGAATCTGATATGCCGGTAGGTGGAGAACCAGTGAACACTGATTATCCTTGAAGGGAAAGTCTCGCTGAGGCCTCCTTACCCAAGAATGATTTTGAAAGACTTTTCTAAATGATAGGTGGGATGAACCAGGACATTTCAAGCCAGATTGGTAACTTGAAGGTCGGATTGGAGGAGAAGCTCTTCTCAATGGTAGGTGAATTAAAGTCAGAACTTAAGCGTGAAATAGCGACTGTAGGCAAGTTGACCTCCGAGGTGACTTCCATGAGAGTTAAAGTAAATGGACATGGAAGTCCACTTCGAACATGGACATTTTGGAAACCCCCATTGAAGAAGTTGCGGATTCAGTCCAGAAGACTAATTCTAGACTGAACACGCAACTTGAGGAGACTTCTTCCATGTACGAGACCAGGTCTCGAGAACCTAGTTCTGAGATCAGATCCCCCCAGAGACGAGGTAATATCACTCAGGAGCGAGTTGTCAGGAACCCAGGTCCTCTCTTCGCCTGGTGAGCCTAAGAAAACTCAGGCCCAGCAAACTGACAAAGACTTTACAATGCCGTGGTCGAAAATAATCTCTTGTGGTGTCAGCCGTGGCACTATAATGACTACGTCGTTCATAACCACGTGAGTACCAACTCAAGTGTGACTACTACAAATAGTGATACATGGACTTTTGGTGTGACTGGGGGACGACCGCATTCGTTTGAGTTTGCGGCTCCTACCAGCATTGGAGGTACTTCAGCTTTAGGTGTGGTCTATCAGAGACCCCCAAATGACTCATTCTATCTTTCCGTCTAGGATATCGACAGGTAGTAATGTTTCTCAATATATGGATCGTGAACCTTTGAGGTTGAGTGCGGTTAGTGAACAGGTACCCACCGAAGTAAGAAGTCCCGTGCCAAGAGGAGTTGGAATGGCAAAGCCTCTCAAGCTTGGAGACCTAGTTCACTTCCTCAGGTCAGGTACTGAGTCAGATTTCCCAGGAGTTCCTAAAGAGTTTAGAGCAGAACTTTGGACTCATGAGGCTGTCTGATGCAGACCGGTTACTAGTAGCATCTAGGTGCCTGACTGGCAGAGCGTTAGCCTGGTATAATAAAAACACAAATACGTACTTACAGTGATTTTGTAAAACATTTTCTTAATCAATTCAGTGACTAACGGTTAAGGAGAATGGAACTTCGACGTTTGCAAAGTGTTCAATTTGTGAGCAGCGAATACACATCAATAGTAGACTTTGCTTGGAGTGTGGCAAAGAACTATAGAGACGTATGCGGTGACAGTGAGGAAGATGAATTGCTTGAAATTTTGTTAGAGGCACTTCCTCTCTCATTAGGGCGTCACATGCGTTTGTTGAAGCTTAACAGCGTTGAAGAACTAATAGAGAACTTGGCGTTGTGGGAGTTATCCGCCGTTCATGACGTAGAACTCGATCTCGAATCTTCGTTGGAGCCGTCAAAAATTCAGAAACGCAAATTTATCGGCAATGACGGAAGTACTAGTAAGAATGGTAGGAAAAAAATTACGTGTTAGCAATGTTCAGACTACAGCGAATGCTGGAACGTAGACTTTGGAGCTGAGTCAGTTTAGATAGGGTAGTAACTCCGAGTGGAGCTAGTGTAGGTACTGGTAATGGAAATAGGAATAGGTATAGAAGGTGGAATAGAGATAATGGTACTAATCCTTATGATTCAAGATTAAGATCAAGAGGTAATAACGGCCAGAATAGATATAATCGAGACAACAACAATACACATAGTGTCAGAAACACAGAAAACACTTCCACTCGTCCTTATAATGGTAAAAACACGAATAGATACAACATGCCTAACAACCAACAGCACTAATAGCACAAATAACAACACTAGTGATTCTAATAATAATAATACTAATAAAAGATATTATGACAACCAGCGAAGGGACACTTATCCTAGTTGTCATCATTGATGCGGCTGTTGTTCAGTCGTGTATCCGGTACAGGAACCTGCCCCAGTGCTGGTAGTGAGTTGCACTGCCGATATGGTTTCGGATCCAAGCCCTGGGCCCTCTTCGGGAGTTGGATGTCCTGGACCGAGTAATTCTGGAAATTGTCACAATTCATCGGGTAAGACTTTAAACTTCCGAAGCGGTCTCTAGCTGGGTCGTCTAGGGATCGCGAGGATGAGTTAAATAGACCCTGCGCTGAGCGTGTTATTAATGTGACTAGTGTTAAGGTTGAGGAAGAGAAACCTTTGTATCACAATAGGCCAACCACTGAAGCTCTGTGGAAAAGGGATTTTTTTCGAAAGACTTAAGAAACAGGGATACTTCGGTATGGTATGGCATGAAGCGTGATCCGAATAATCCTAATGATCCAAATTAATATCATGAATTTCTTCACTGATGTGCCTGTTTTTGTTATAAGCCGCTTTTGGGTTTTTGATTGTACCGAAGAAAAAAAAGAGGAATTGTTAACTAATGTTAATTAAGGCTCTTTCCACTTCTCCAACTTTCCTTCGGTCATGGAAACCTTGAGGATTTGTTGATCTTCAAGAAAAGAAATCCAATTTTTGGTGCATTGCCTTACTTTTCTTGGTAGGGGGAAAATATGTAGCGACCCATTTTCGGTGGGTCGCAACATATCTTACCCTCTTCCCCTTTTTGTGAATCTTCTCTTTCTTTTTTGTTCTTGCTTTGTCGGCGATATTTTCCGGCTTCGGCTTTCTTCAAAGAGTTCTACTTGTCCAGACGACAATAAAGCCGGGCCATTCAGAACATCCCTTTCATTGTTGTATTGGCGGAATTTTATTTTTATTGTTTCTTCATTTTACTAATATTTCTTCGAATATGTTATTCTCAACAATTTTTCTTTAGTTTAAAACCTTCAAACACAAAAAGGTATGATTGTTGTTTTATTCCTTATAGATTTTAGTTCCCTAAGCTACACCCTCCTCCTTGATCCTCTTCTCTGATTGGCTGAGGCCAGACGGATATTCATCAATGGTTGCAATTTATAACGGCTGCAATGGAAATTGACATAATAAAGTAAAATTGTCGAAATTGCCAGATATATTTATAATAAAAGTTGTAGCAGCCTCCTCTCATAAAAATTACATAATTTGATGCTGATTCCATTTCAACACCAAGGTGTACCTGAATAGTTTCTTCAGTCAGCAGATTGGCGTTTCTACTCTCCATATTGTCATAGATCGAAAGCGGTCAAGAAGAAGCTTCCTTTTAAGTGATTTGTGTGTGTGAAGTTGTTTTCATATACATAGATAGATAGATAGTGTGCAGTGGTTTTCCATTATTTTTAAATAAAATATAAATATATAGTATGTGGTGCTAAGCCCCTTTCTTCTGTGTGTGAAAGTGATTTAGTGAAATTTTCAGCATGTAAATGGTTTGTGGCTTTACTAGTGGAAACGTGTGAAGTGATGATGTCCGCTTAATTTGGTAGGGAGCCGAGGTCGGTTTACTATCAGGTAATACATAATTAATGTCTTAAAATCCCTCTTTCTCTCTCAGAGAACCAAGTCTGTTTCACCTATATTTAGATAGCAAAATTTCAGCAGATAAAATTTGTTTCGTATCCGTTGAATATTTTACCTTGCACTATTGTTGATGCTATCTTTCAAATGCACGTCATTTTCCCATTCAGCATTTTTGTTTGCTCTTTCGGAAACTGGTATGTTTTAAAGTGCACGAAATTCTCTACAGCTTGTCCGTTTTGACAAACGTAAGTTTTAACGTTCCTCTATGTTTTATTTCGGTAACGAGCAAAATTTAAAGCTTCTTCGTTGTGTTAGCAGCCCTAAGCCATTTTTGTTCATAGAAATTCGTGTTGTGAATTTCCCCAGCTGTGTTGAACCCAGCTATAGCTTACCATGTTTGTATTATCCAAATGGAGGTTAGGTTCTGTGAAGTTTAAAAAATGGGAAATTACATACGAAATGTTTTAGTACCGTTTTAAAATATTAAAGTAAATTGCTGCCCAGTAGCTATATTGTAAATAAATCTTTTCGTAGAAAGAAATGTTACTCTTCAGAAATTGTGGAAATTTTAGTTTACCTGGGCTAAAGTATAGAACGTTTACCACGTTTGGAACGTAAAAGTAACCCAAGCTTTTTAAATATAAGCAGGGTTGTAGTCGAGGGTATACGCAGGTACACGACGTATACCCTCTGTTTAACCTTACACATTGCCCTTCTGCAAAGATGTCATGTCATGTATGTCATCTACTTTCTTTTCGTTTATTTATTTAATTTCCATATTCACCCAGTGAGATTATTACAGTCAGGTACTTTTGGTTCCACTTGAACAAAATGTTGAGAAGGGTCGTTAACATATTATCGCTATGTGTTGACAGCTATAATAATTTTTTAGAAATACGCATATAATGTACATTAATTTGAACAGAACTTTTGCTAGCTTGGGTGGTCTCTAAGTGCAGGTCTTGAGTAGTATTAGATTTGACTTGTGTTTTCAAAATCAAGGTAAAAGTTTGACTTTTCGATATATAAACTAAGTCTTATAACAGGCTCAGCAAATAAGTCGTTTCGTTTTATTTAATGGTAACTACTCAACAATGGAAGGAAAAAGAACCTTCTGTCGAATTTGTACCATAAAAGTCTTAATTGTTAAAATATAGTTGAAAATTGGTTGAAGAATGGCTTTTTTTAACACTTTGATTCCTGGTGTTGGTGGAAGTGGACTAGGGTTTCTTTATATAATTTTTCTGTAATTTTCCTTGATACGACTAAATCAATTCTCATGTGTGCTTTATATATATATATATATATACTGTATGTGTTAAAGGAAAATCGGACGAGGATTATTCAAGTAAGTTCGTTCTATTATGGTAGTCGTTGAGGCTTTTTTTTAATTAATAAGGTATAGTCTATTCTTTTGTTACGTTCATTAATAAGAGTATGAACAGATGTTGGTTGAGGGATTTTTTGTTTTAGTAAGACCGTGAGAGAGGGTTTTCTGGGTTTTTCATATTTTTACATTCAAATGAGTCCTATTGAATCTGATTGTTAACTGATATAGATGCCTCATAGATATGCGAAAGTCTCAGCAATCTTCTTGTTTCTCATTCCCTCAATGCAACAAATTATGCATATAATTTCATTGTTATTGGCTCACTGGAATAATTATTTTATTTTATTTTTTATTTTTAGATTTACAAACTAAAAGATTCACAGCGTATACCATGTAAAAATTCTAGAACTACAGCGCTGAATGTGAAATCTTACCTCTGCTCTTATCTTTTGCTCTAAATATTTAATTTACCCTTTTCTTATGTGAAATTAACAGCATCTTCAATACTCATTTTGATATTAAAGGTATTCTCTTCGGAAACTTTTTTTTTTTTTTCAAGAATTTGAACAATCAGTCTTTTTGCTCTGCGCTTGTCGTTTTGAGATTAAAAAAAAACGTAAATTACATTTTACCAGATATTTCTTGTGTCAATGTTTTTATTATGAAGTACCACTGTGGTATTGCTGTATTCACAACCTTTCGCTATTTCAGTCCGCGAAGTGTTATTTCATTTATATGTGAGAGAGTAATTGCAAATGAAGTTTAAGTTTGATATTTTCATCTAATGCTTCAGCAAACTTTCGCGAATGGTCAAATCAATTGAGTTCATCCAAATTTCGTGTTAAATGGTAACCAGTGCGTGGCTGTGTTGAGCCTTATAATATTTTAGGGGCCTAGTTGCTTCAAGCCACGAAAATAGGGTTTTGTGTCTACTTTCCTGCGGGGATGCTCTCGCCTGCCCCCCCTTCCTTTGGGATCTTTTCCTTTATGTTTTAGATTTATTTATTTATTTTTATTTATTAGAAGTTAGAACGGATACAGCAAACTAGTTTTACACCGTTCTCGTAACAAGAAATAATATAACAAAGACTTATGCAATAGGATTTTTTTTTCATTCATTGATTCTAGATTCATATACCAAGCCTTTAGAAATTTACTTTTACTGGAGCTGAAATCTGGTGGCAAAGGAAGAATATTGTAAAAATGTTATAATCTATGTACAGGAGATCGTTGGACCAAACACAATCTCGGTTTTGAGAGGTAGAAATGATGTTGTGAATGAGAATTTTGTCTGGATACTCTTAGGTTAAAAAGTGGTTGAAGGTCGTTGGTCCTGAGTGTGCCTTGCATTATTATTAAAGAAATTTTAAGTCGTTTAGTTATTTTCGTGTGTCTATGTTTTTTTAAGTCAAGAGAATTCAAAATGACTACGTTATATTTGTGTTGGACGTTGGGTGCCCTGTGTTGTACAATGCGGATAAAGAAATTTTGGACTTTGTTCAATTTAGATAAGTTGGTTTCACAAGCCATAGACCAGATAGATGAACACTATTCAATTGTAAGAAGTACACAAGTGAAAAAAATATGACCTCTGAAATCTTTAATATCGGTAAACCTGTAGAAAAGTCCAAGAAGTTTGAGTGCTTTAGAAGTTACGAATTTAATGTGAGGAGTAAAATTGAGTTTTTCATCAAATATGATACCCAGGTCTTTGTAATCGTCTACCCATGGTATATTAGATGAGGCTAATGTGTACGTACATTTTGTGTTATGGGTTTTCAGTGAGAAACGCATTGCAGCGGTTTTGCAAGGATTGACTTTCAGTAACCAATTATTGCACCATATTTCAACAGAATCTATAGCAGCTTGAAGAAAAAAAGTATCTTCTGTAGATTTAATGGACATTTCCGGTAGTATTTTTTATTGCAATAAAAAATTCTTCTATTAAAGCAGACTACGAAAAACATTTTCTTTTCTTTCTGTGATGATTTTATCGAGAGTTATAAAGACTTGCTTCAAAAGAGTCTCAGCCTTGCGCTTAATCGGGCGCCGCCATGTTATGACGTAATCAGTCTTCCGACTGCTTGTCATTGACATACAGATGGTATTTGATTTGTTAGTATTGTTAAAAAAAGATCGCAAAAATAGATCGAAAGAAATAGTATAATTGGTGAATAGCGTTTCTGTATGCCTTAACACGTCATTTAGTTCGTTTTATTCATTTAAAAGTGATTTTTACTTTTAATACTTCTTTAAGATATTGATATAGTTTGGTAGCTTCAACACTAATTTATATCAGCTCTTTTTTTCTTCATTTTCATGATTAAATCGTAAGATATCTTCTAATAATGCTCTTTAGAACTCTTGTATTTAAAAAGAATTACCTATTTTTTCTGTAAAAAGTTGTGGGATTTTACGTTCGACAATCATATACCTTTTAGTGAACGCTAGTGAAGCATTTTTCAAGAACTTAAAAGCACATGAATTAATAATGTTCGTTACTGCCATCTGTTAACAATTTAACGTACTTGTAGCCCGTGAATATATTGAATAGTTTTAATATGTCATTGTAAAAAATAGTAATAAAAGCATGTAAGGAACAAAAAAGTAAATTGAAACTTTTACATTGAAGTTACTCTTGCGTTTTGTGAAGTAAAATAAAACACGGCCATTGATAGGATTCGAACAGCCTTAGGTGAAAGTATAAAAATTAATAGTTGCATGCGCTAACCAACTGAGCTAAATTGACAAAAGTTGCACGAACTAGTGATAAGAAGAGCATTGCAAGTTAAAACTGCTCCGTGTCTATATTTCGAACAATTTCTGTTATTAAAAAGATGTTTTGGTGTTTTAACTTATTGAAGTGTGTTCTGCAGATTTGTACATTAATTATTCGTTAAGTGATGATGGGAATGTTCTATCTCTTTCTCGTTTTTTCATCTTCAAACTTCTGAATAAGGAACGTAACATAGGGAGGAGCATATAGCTTCGGAAATAGTACAGACTGATTACGTAAACCAATCAGAAGATGATTTTCGTTGTATGACGTAGGAGATTAAATTCTCAGTATTTCATGCTCTATTTCTACGTAACGGAAAACCGTAGCGTTGAAATTTCAAAAACATCATGTTATTTAATCCGATGTACACAAACAAATTGTAAAATATATGAGGACGGGGAAAACGGAAATGTCCATTGTCTTAAAAATTTTGCAGTCATCAGCGTAAAGAAGTACCAAGCAGGAATTATCTATTTGTTCACATAAGTCATCAATGAAGAGGGAAAATAAAACTGGCCCAAAGGAGTTTTCTGCTTTTTATCAACTTTCTGTTTTGGCACTTCTTTCGGGCCTCTTCCATGCATGCTTCATGGTCTAGACTAGTGTGTGTTCTGTCTTCGATGTGGCTGAAGCAGGGTGCTGATGGGTAGGTAGCGGTTTGATAGCGGTTTTCTTTTCGTTTTGTGCCCTCTCTTGTGGCTTAATGTCGGCTTGTATCTAAAGTAGGTTTGGCCACGTTGTGTTTGGTAAGCCCCCTTTTGGCAACAGGGCGCCGCGGTGCCCCTTGTTTGCTTTGAGTCTTCCAACTTTTGTTGTGGAGAAAGTGGGACATTACACTGTTTTGTATCAACAAAAAGATAAGAATGTCACCTTAAATGGATTCCCTAGAAAGGTGAGGCTTGATTAAGCAACTTATTTTATACTACTGTGAATATTATAGGTACATGCTATTCAAAATTAGAATGTATTAAACCGTGCATGAAATAGCGAAAAGTACTTGGAACTACTTGGCTGCTTCCAAGTTGGTGAGCGAGCACATTAAACTGTGCATGAAACAGCGAAAATTACTTGAAACTACTTGGCTGCTTCGACGTTTGTAAGCGAGCACATTTAACCGTGCATCGCATATAATAAAAAAATCTAACCTTCTTTAGCTCGCCTTAGCTTATTCAACATTGTGGCCATGATTTTTGTAGCAAATCATGTGTCATTTATAATACGACGCAACGCTATTAATATTCCTCCGCATACCTACAATCTGCATGTAGCTTGTCTAATGAACGCAAATAAATCTATACCGACATGTTTGTTATGTTGATCAACTTAAATGCATATTTAGCGAAATAATAATGACACATGCTTAACACTTTTGCATTGCCCACTGCCGTTATGTGTTCATAGAAGTATATTCGATGTTTATTTGCAAGTGAGTTGTATAGAGCGTACATATGGCTCAATAGCTGGCGGAATTTCCCGGTCATAAAGTAAAGTTTCTCCATCTGCCAAGTAACTTTGTTTATGTATTCGTGTACGTACTTTTCCCTCCCTCACCAACAAACAATCTGAAAGAAATGTTCATGCACCAAAAATAATAAATTGACACAAAACAAATATTTATATTATAGTCCTCTTTAAATGACCTCTTTCGTATACACAAAAGCGATTGGAAGAACTGGTAGAAAAAGCGTTGGTACTGACTGCGATGCATGTTATATGGCAGCCAGCTATTGTGCCGTATTTTCCCGTATGTTGGCTTTATACAGCGTACAAATATATAATAAGGCACTTTGATAATCACCTACCGATGGCTAGCAACTCAAAATCATCTA
This sequence comes from Lepisma saccharinum, assembly GCA_022664845.1. Lineage (NCBI taxonomy): Eukaryota > Metazoa > Arthropoda > Insecta > Zygentoma > Lepismatidae > Lepisma > Lepisma saccharinum. Next base: position 173,377 of record JAGDQP010000257.1, read on the forward strand.
CGAATAGCCACATTTTATAATTATTTACACAAATATGTACTCAGTACATGCAAATGTGACGCCATCTGGAGGAATACTAAATGGCATCATTTCGTGTTATGAATAACATAATTTGCTACAAAAAAGCGGATATATTACCGTTGGGCGAAGAGTGGTTAGTTAAAGTGGGTGCAGCTCCGAAGCTGGTGGTGCCTTTTTGCAAAATTTACAGGTGGAAATGACTTGGAAACATGAGATTGGCGTTAAAAGAAGTGAATAATTATTGCTGTGAAGTGGGAACTATATCCTTGCGGCGTAGGGTGAAGAGTCCGTGAGAGTAATGTTCATCGTGAATAAATAAAAAAATACCGAACCTGACTTTAACTAACTCCTCTTCGATCGTTAGAGATACTGTCTGTGTTCTTGTAACAAAATACGTATCTTGCATAACACGAAATGTCACGATTAGTATGCCTCCACATGGCGCTATCTTGATCAACTGGAGTGCATATTTAACAAAATAATAATAAAATGTGGATTTTCACTTTAAATTGTTAGTTGTCGCTAGATGTTTAGAAGTGCGTGTAACCGGAAATAAATAAAAACTTATAAGAATTGAAAAGAGTTTTGGATAAAGCAATAAAAAGTCGATGTTCGAGGCATCACTAACTACGGAACCGCAGCCGTTAGTCAGGTTATTATTTTATTATAAGCGATGCATATCGTGTTAACATTCACTGTATGTGCCCGCTTTCAACGCAGAAAGAGCAAATCGACTCATGTGCTTTTGGCTTCTTCACTTTCACACTTCCGCTTAACTTATCGAATCCTGTACAAGCACCATCCAAACATTTCAACACTACTTGGATACAACACTTTGATTATTTCAGTTAGATCGTGTACTCACTCATCCAACTGCTTGTTCAAAATTTGATTCTGTCTATTGAATCGTGTACGAGGGGCTTAAGAAAGATATAACGAAAAAACTGTGGGTAGGGCCAACTTCACGTCAAGTTGGCCCCACCCACTAAGAAACCCACATAGCACAGGACGTCCCATCCTTATCCCAATGTCCCGGAAACGGGATGCCCTGTATAGATTCGCATAGGACGTCCCATCCTTATCCCAATGTCCCGGAAATGGGATGTCCTGTGTAGATTCCCATGGGATATACGCGGGATTCCAACAGGATATGTTTGGGATATCCCGTTCACATCTGAATAGGAACAAAGAAGGACATCCCATTGGAGTCCTACCGTTGTCCACCAGGACAACATGTCATTGATATTTTTTAGATCGCCCATCGTGCCATGTTCGGAAATGCGAAGTTTTTTCCGGTTCTTTCCGGTCCGAGAATCTCGATATTTCGGAATTCCGACTTCAGAAATTCGGATTTCTCTATTCCGGATCATTTCGAAATTCCGACTTTTGATCGCTGGATCCGAAATTCGTATTTTTATTACAAAAATCCGACTTTCGAAATTCCGAATTTAGGATTTTAATTGTGTTCCAAAATTCTGACATTCCGAATCCGTAATTTCCCGGAATTCCGGACACCCCTATGGGGTCCATAATTACTTACGATTGACAACGCGTTAGCCGAAAAAAAAAACACACACACATAGCTTTGAGAATTAAATCAGATTAATTCGGAAATTAACGGTGGTGAAAATAAATTTCCCCTTCTGTGGGATCTTGCAGTTTTAGTATAACACTGTTAGTTGGGATTTCTCCCTCTAAACATGATTTTCCAAACTCTAGTGTTTTTTTTTTTTTTTAATAAACGGGAATTTAACTTACCACGCTTACGTTAAATAAGTAAAAGATTAGTTGTATTACTTAATAGTTGTACCAACTCTACGTAATGTGTGTGAAAGTTATGCAACATCAGTACAATGAATTAAATTTCGTCGTTACGAGTTAGGTGGGACTGACGCTCAACGGGAATTCTCGTATAGTTTAAAAAGTCTGCGTCTGCGTAGTGAAGAAAAGTGAACATATTGCGAAGAAGACACATCAGTGAGTATTCTAGCTGTGTCCCTTAAAATGCTTTGTATATATGAGGGTTTTGAAATTCGTTAATTTGTTCTGATCCAACTTTTGTCAATGTGGAGCATTGGTAGAATGAGATGAAAAAAATACACGTAGCTACGTAAGTGCAATGCGAACATAGAAACTGTGCCATTGAATCGACTCAAAATGCTACGTACGTTTTATGTTCCTCTAGCCTTGCAACTTACTAAAAGTCGTGGGAAATATCTACACGTCCAACGGTTAAAATGTGCTGGCGAAGCAGGGTTCTGTTTACTTTATCTACTCCGGAATTGAATTTCAAATGCATAGGCTTAGGCCAGGATAGGGGATGGATAAGAATTTGGGAAGGTGTCGGCCAGGGCCTATGTTGAGGTGCCATCCCAGCATTTACCTGGTGTCACTGCGGAAAAAACTGGAAAAACTCTTCTCCAAAGAAATTAAAATGTACAAGAATGTTTGGAAAGTGTGTAGCAGGGTTGAAACACAAATTAGAATAAATTATGGAGTCATGAAGAAGCGTAATAAGGGTGAAAGACGTAGATATACATGGGACCTTCCGCCAAGGGATCGTCATATGAAAACGCGTAAAAAAATAACCGAACGCCTGGTTAGGTTAAGGTAGGTTAGTTTATTTGTAAATGTACCTAATATTTGCTATTTCTGCCCCCCGTTCGCTTTGCCTTATTTTATCCTGTTTATAAATTAAGTTGGTGGGTTAGGTTGGGTTAGAAAAGTTTGACTTTTCTAACATAACCCGCTGTAACTTAATTTATAAAAAGGATAAAATAAGGCAAAACGAACGGGGGGGGGCAAAATAGCGAATATTAGGTACATTTACAGGAAGAAGTAATTAACCTAACCTAGCCTAATCTAACCAGACGTCTCTTTAGTATACGTCGGAAGTTCCTTTTGGAACCGTGTCTGTTAAAGTTGATGTGCAATGCGTAATGAAAAAATATCTAACCAGGTTGTTTCTAACCCGTCTTTGTTCGTTATCGCTCCCTCGGCATACTGTCCGTGATTTTTGTAGCAAACCATCAATGGTGAATGAAAATAAACATCAGTACCGCGTAACAACACCGTAATTCAGATTGATGAAGCTGTGCCTCGACGTAAGCTAAAAATACCCATAACCAAATCTAACCTAATCTAATTTTAAGAAAACTATAAATTTATTATGGCCCCCCGATTTGGAATATTAACCCATATTAACTCTTTAATAGGTTCGAGATCTTAGCCAACTCGAGTAACAATAATTATGATATTAATAATGAAATTGATGTAAGTAAGATTTGGGAGGCAGTTCGTGGAACAATTAAGAGTGCAGCGAAGGAACGTGTAGCTGACAGCAAACAATAAAAAACAAATCTTTGTTTGATGAAGAATGCCTTAAGTTTCATGAGGAACGAAAACAAACCAGGCAACGATGGCTAAATAACAAAAGCGAAGAAAATCCCAACCACTGTAGTAACGCGAAACGAAATGCCACACTCGGGTTCAGAAACAAAAAGCGAGAATATCTGACGCAGAAGATTCAGGAGATTGAGGAAAACAGAAAGACAAATAAAATATGAGATCTATACAAAGGGGTAAACTCGTTAAGAAAAGGTTACCAGCTGAGCTTAGGAATGATTAGAAATGAAGGTGGAAATCTTCAGGCGGATGAGACTAAAATTGTCGATGTGTGGAAAAGTTATTTCGACAAACTTCTTAATGTACACAACGGGGAAGAAACATGATTTTTAAATCCATACCGCAGAACCGTGGATTCCCGAACCTAGCGAGATCAAGATCGAAATGTCGGTAAAGAAATTGAAATATTTCAAATCACCAGGAATAGACATTATTCCAGGCGAATTAATTAATACAGGAGGAACGGCACTAATCAAGGAACTACATAAAATGATAAGGGCCACCCAAAATGGAAAAAGGAGGAGCTCCCAAAGCAATAGAAACCTCAATAATAGTTCCGATTTAGAAAATAGGCGATAAATTGGACTGTAATAATTACAGCGGAATCTCGTAACTTCCAACCTGTTACAAGGCATTAAGTAATATTCTGTTAACACGCCTAAGTGTACACGTAGATGAAATAATTGGAGATCACCAATGTGGATTTACAAGAAATAGATCCACGTTGAAACACATTTTCGCATTGATACAAATTTTGGAGAAGAAATGGGAATACAATGGGACGGACCACCAGCTATTCATTGATTTTAAGAAAGTATATGATTCTATCAAAAGGGAAAAAATATACAGTATTCTGATACAATTTGGAATTGCGAAAAAATTGGTTCAACTAGTGAAGATGTGTCTCAGCAACCCCATAAGCAGAGTACGGATAGGTAATAATATGTCAGTTTCAAGATTCGCAACGGATTGAAACAATGCGATGCCTTCCCACATAGCACTGTTTCTTGATTCAAGGTTGACAGTCCCTTGATTTTGCCTTGTTATGCTTGACGTGATACGACAAGTACATTTCAAGCTTCATTAACCCTTAATTTTTGCTTGATAAAAAATGCTTGATCTAACAACCCTATGTCAAGCTTGATTATCCCTTGTCTAAAGAAGGCGCTTCGTGCCTTTCATGATTCAAGGGTGATTCAAGCCTGAATGTCAGCTTCGAAACATTGCTACAGAGGCGCCACATTCGCGTCACGTGACTTGCCATTTCAAACAGAGGCGCCATCTTAATTGTATACAACAAGTGGTATGAAAGTTAATGTACAGAAGAAACAAAGATAGCAGAATAGATAAGTTTTCATATATAAATGTTTTAATTTTAATTTAATTGTTATTCGGGATCGTGTGTGAGTAGTATGGCACTATGCTAGGTTAGAGTGGTTATGTGTTTACTGCAAATTTGTTTACTTGGCGTGACAAGTTCGAATCAAGAAGAACAAAATAATATATATTCAGAAGGGAAATAAATACTAATTATTTGAACTTCTATTGGTGTAATGAACAAAATTGAAATGATTATAATTTAATATCGCCATTAACCAAAACATTATAATAGCTTAAATGTATCTTGATTTTTCCTTGTTACAGCAAGGGTCGATGGCTGACCAACTGACACAAATTTATAAATATAATTCCGTACCGGGGGGTGGGGGTGGGGGTGGAGAGGCAATATAAATTTATAAGATTTTGAAACATTATTCTTCATTAGTTTTTCTGCAAATTTTATTGGTTAGGTTACGAAGAGATTACATTAGACTGGCCCCTCGATACAGAATTAGAACCAATTGATAATTCAATGTATCTTGATTTTTCCTTGTTACAGTAAGGGTCGATGGCTGACCAACTGACACAAATTTATAAATGAAAATCCGTATGGAAGGGAAGGGTGGGGGTGGAGGGGCAATATATATATAAGATTGTTAAACATCACCTTTATTATGGTTCATTGCCTTTTCTGCAAATTGTATTGGTTAGGTTAAGTTACGAAGAGATTACATTAGACTGGCTCCTCGATACGGAATTAGAACCAAATTAATATTTAGTGAGTTTAAAAGTAAAAATGGAACTAAATAATATATGACACTACTCGACCAGAAACTGTACCAAATAAAACTTAATTTCACCGTTTTCGCCAGTTTAGATATTAGGTTAGTTTACTGAAAGCTAGGAAACCAGGGCTGGATGCACACCGACTGAGCGGCGCATCCGAAAGGAGCTGGCCGGCATCAGTCGTGACGGGGGGTAGCACAGCTCCCGGTTAGCGCTGGGCACATAAGTTCTGTTAACATTCTATTCCACTTATAAATTTGTGATTTGGTACAACACATTATTCATTTTCACCAAAAACTATCATTTCGATTGTATTGCTTCCACTATCATTACTGAACATTGTATTCTACCTGTAAATATTCTGTTGGTACAGAACTTCCCCTAACCTAACCTACTTAATTATCATCGAAACTGGCGAAAACGTGAAAAAATTAAGTTGTATTTGGTACAGCCGTCTGTTCGAGTAGTGCCTAAGGTATTAAGAATAGAATCTCTTTGATACATCCTCGGTAGGCATATGTTTTAAAAATATAGTATTCAACACGTTGCTATCCACCGTGTCAATTTGGCGTAATTTGTCTAGGAAAAATCAAGGTTTTATCAAGCTTGAAATATACTTGTCGTATCACGTCAAGCCTAACAAGCCTGAAAAAAGTTCCGTCAGGATGGGTGGGGGCAGTGGGATCGAACCAATGACCTCTATCAAAAAATGATACTTGAATTACTGCAGCCATTTAAAATTTCATGAATATATGAAGGCAGGGAGCGGAAAGCATACTTAATCTCGTTTGTCCACTTCCAATCTAAACCAATATAAACCAAATATTCGATCCTAACTCAGTTTTTTACGCTTAATAAAGCTGTGTGGCCCGCTTTTTATTTATGTCTTAATTCTGGCAAAAAAAATAATATTATTTTACAGTATTTTCTATTCTATTCAGAGTACAATATACTCTTACATGAATAACTCAGGAATTAAGAGTTAAATAAAAAATCGCTTCACACTGCGAATAAGAAGCGCATAAAACTGAGTTAGATCTGAAAATGTGGTCCACATTGGATTAGACTGGAAGTGGACAAACGAGTTTAAATATTTGCTCTGGCGTCTAGCTTTCAACACTAAGTAGTCAGTCGAGTATCGTTTGCGTAGAGCTCGATGGATCGAACCCACGACCACCCTAATACGACGCACTGAGCTACGGCGGTTCGGTACCACCAGTTTTGAATAAGTATATACTAATGAGATTGGGGATATTTATAAATATAGGCCCAACGTATATAAAAATAGGATATTTAATTAACAATGTTATTTGCTTTTTTCCTCCTATTCTCCAGAAAGAAAACTACCACTCATCATTATCAATTTCTTCGACTTCTGGCTACACTATGTGGTTTTCATGTTAAGATGTTGATGGTAAGATTTCTTGATGGGGATAATGAAGTGGGGGAATAAAATCGTGAGTTTGTACACATATATCGTAGCACGAAATTACATAAATGTCGGTTTGTAGAGGTTAGTTGGATTGCTCCAAGAGTTCTTGTAAAGAGAATGCTTCCCAAAAATTATTTGCTACAAAAGTGATTTTTTTAAAGCTATTGTGATTGAATTAAGTTGTATGGCTTTTTTCTTCTGTGTATTCATTTGGTACAACTTTAATGAAATGTGATAACTGCAGTAAATTATACTTCCGTGGAAATATTTGTATGAGAACACATTCGTGACTTGGACTATTACATCGTGAAAGGTGACGTTCTCTTCGTATCTGCAGGGCGGTTACAATTTATGTGGGCCATAAAGTAAACTGAACCCCATAGATTTACGAATGGATGTTTTGTTCCATGTTAAGTTGTATTTCGAAATCGCAAAAAAAAAAAAAAAAAAAAAAAAAAAAACACAGGATAACCATTGCCGATCCGAAGTCCGCAACGTTACCGCCTGGACCACAAAGACCGGACATTCCAACTATTGTGTTCTGGTGGTATGGTCTTTCCGGACAGTCAAGTGACACTGGGAAGGTTGAGCAGTAATTCAGACCCTGCTCGGACCGCGGTGGCTCAGTTGTAGAGTTTTTACCTCTGGTGCGTCAGGTCCTTGTTTCGATCCTGGCTTACGCAATGTGAGTTTTGTGGGGAACAGACACCGTGGGCATGGTTTTCTCGGGGTTATCGTTTTATTTCCATTTTCCTCATTCCACCAATTCTCGCATCATTCATTGGACCTGAACCACAGTTGGCTTTATAAAGGCCTTCAAACAAATTAAAAAATATCGCGTCCTGCTCAGGCGGATCAGTGAGATCTTGATTTATGTTCAGCGAGGTCAATAGTGCATTTGGTGGACACATTTTCCTCTTCCCTATCCCGGTCTGAGCCTTAGATGCCTAAAGGCCAGAAATGAAATTTTAAAAAAAGGATACCTTGTTTGAATCATGAAGTTATATCCAACAATTTAGATATTGTCTTACACGTGTATCTGCCTTCAACTCGTCCAAAATCAGTAGCAGTAAAGGAGTTTTTATATAATTAGGTTTTTTTTTTGTATATAACATTGAAGTATTCGCCTGGTGGTGACTATTCAACCACAGGGGCTTGCTGATCAAAACGTTTTTAAATATAGTTAACTCTGATAGGCGAGATGCATTTGTTTTTCGAATATATTTGGCTTTTAACATCTGTTTATCAATATTAAATTATTAAAAAAAACAGCTATTGATTTATGACTCAACAATATAGAAAAAAAGTTTTAGTTTAGATTACCCGAAATGGTTTTCTATGTATAATATGTATACCAACTTTATTTATGCCAAACTTCGTGACTATATACATACATATTCGTATGTTTAATGCATTTCTGTAATTGAAAGTTCTAACATTATGTCTGTTGAATCTGTTTCAACAGTTTCATTCCCTAACATAATTGGTATATTAGTGTTAACTTAATTTCGTTTGCCTGTAACTTTTGTAGCAAATGTATGACGTTAAGTCTCCTCGCTACTCCCTCCTCCACTTTTTTAACATTTTTTAAAAAATTTCAAAATCTAATAGCATTATCAAAATTATAAGAAGTTACATCTGTAGTATTTACAAATTATTATGAAATACAATGGACAGCGATCTCGAGATCTTGTCCATTGATGAGTGATAAGTTGTCAATTAAATAATTACGTACTAACCTTTGACAACGAATCGCTCATCAATGGACAAGATCTCGAGATCGCTGTCCATTGTATTTCATACTAATTTGTAAATACTAGAGATGTAATTTCTTATAATTTTGATAATACTATTAGATTTTGAAATAGATTATAAAATGTTAAAAAGTGGGAGAGGCAGTAGCGAGAAACCTTAAGTTATATACTGTTAACGTTACTTCTCATTTTCTTTATGCAGGAATCCCTATGGAATACGCTATTGTGAAATTCCCGGAAGAAGCGGATGCTAGGGGTATAGTGCCATTAAAATGGATCTCATCCGACGAGAATACCTGTGTTTATCCGAATGTAAACACGGATGAAAGAAGGGATAAGCTTGTCAGATTGAATGTTGATCCAGAAGATGTGTGGGAAAGTTTCTCAGTTAAACTGCTGAAGAAATACAGTACGTAAGCTTCCGCTATCAAAAATTTAAAGCACGCGCATTTAAAATTTACAAAATTGTTCGGACATCAACTACGAAGGGGAAAGTTGTTGTTATTCTTGCTTCTTGTAATTAGACTTTTTTACGCTCATCTCTGGTACGTTGGATCCCTGGTTCGATCTTGGTTCGTGCCATCTGGGTTTTGTTGATAAATATTGTGTGCGTGGAGTTTCTCGAGGTATCCCCTTTCCTTCCCACTTCGTTCATTCCACCAATTGTTCCATCAGCCATTAGGCGTGAGCCAAAGTTGCAAAAAGGGCATGAAATAAATTCAAATTGATATATCGAAATAGAATTATGCTGTTTAAAGAATTCTTATATATGAAATAATTATAAGGATCACAGAAACCTCACAAACAGAAAGAGCGTTTTTTTACAAGGCATATTTAAGAAGAGGGGGTACAGTTTCGAGTTTCGTTTTTGCCATCAGCCGACATCCAGATGGCTCTATTACAAAGTCGAAATCTTGCTTGCGTAAGGTTTTCATGGCTTGGTTCCTTGTCATCTTCCAAGAAGGGTCCACAAGAATCATTTCAGCGTTGTCAGGTCTACAGAGTTTTCAATGGAATACGGAAAATCAGATTTTTTGTATGATCTACAGATTTTTCAATATTGTATCCACAACTGAATTTAAGCTTGAAAATCATCCGTTCCACTAAGAAAACATTTAACTTTATCAGGATCAGGAACCACCAGTTCTTTTTTTTCTAATTCAATAATTCTGTCTGTATACCCGTCGCCTGGAGAGAGAGAGGTTGCGGTGCATTTTCCTTTTCTTCCACCCCTCCCTTCGTCCACTCTTGTCTACTTTTCCAGTGTGGTTGTAAAGTGACCGCTTCCTACCTTTGGGGAGTTGTGACAAAGTCATTGGAAACCGAAAATCTGGGAAGAGCACAGAATGACTAACAGGAGAGGAACAAAAAGATGTAAGCTCACATAAGGTCATGCACACTATAAATAGCCGTCAAAC
>JAGDQP010000258.1:0-69799 GCA_022664845.1 Lepisma saccharinum
ATATATATATATATATATATATATATATATAAATAAATCGTATTTTCTACAGTACAGTTTGATACTTTTATATTTTAACAAAAAGAATGTTACTAGAGCGTTTTTCTATATTTTATACGCAGTAATATTACACCATGATTTTGTACATGATTTAGTTTATTGGATTCAAAGCACACTGTCAGTCCAATATAAGAAAGCCGGAAGACCCGTGTGCTAACGTTGGTGTAAGATTAGTACGAATATCGTATAGGCCCTTTCCCTTTAATTCGATTTGTTTTAAACATAGTAGGATGCAGGAGCGTATTTAGGGGGTAGGTCTGGGGATGGGTCCGGGACCTCCAAATTCTGAGTTTTATGTAAAATTAGTACAATTTTAGGCGTACATTTTTTATATTTAATGTACACTTCATACCTAAACATACCTTGGACCCCCCTCAGGAAGCTTGTGGACCGATCCTAGATACGTGCCATGTAGGATGACAGAAGTGAACATGAAAGATCGAAAGTAAACTAGATAAAGCTCACCCACTATTTCAAAACATTTGAGGTGGAGCATACGGGTTCTTGTGTAGTTTTATTTCTGCTGTTTCACATTTCCAGCACTTATCATATTTCACATTATTTTTTAGCTATCCAGTATTCGTTGAAGCTCATTACAAGAACTGACAAGTATGATAAACGTTATTTTTGACTGAAGAACTTTACTGCCCAGCCTATGATGTAGCTTTTAATTTGGAATCAGAATTTCCCAACTAAATTCGGCTCTAAATATTTCTATCACCGTTATCAGCTAGCCACTAGTCGTATAGAAGCACGAGAAACATCAGTCTACTACTGGCTGTTGATGGCATAATGCCAATAAATAAATAAATTATTCCATGGCTGTTACGTCCAGAAAATGACAGTGTGCAACAAACAACATGTCAGATATTTTATAAATATTCTCCGAAGAACCTAATTTATAACCATATAGTAGCCCGGGGATACTTCGATCAAAAGACTATATTGATCAGTTAAAAAAATAAATAAAAAAAATACCATCATGTTTTGCGAGAATTGCACCGAATCGTCATTCCAGTTGATAGACTTTAGCACTAGAGCGTCACTCAGAATTGGCATTTTTCCTTTTGATCAATATAGACCCCTAATCTAAAGAATCCCGTGTACCATTTAGGTTAAAAGAAACATATAGGATGAACCAGTAATTCAATTTAGGATACTTTACCCCGTAACAAGCCAACGGGGCCACGCGCTTTGAAGAATTTAAGTGGAAGGAACTTAGAACTGTTCGCATAGCGATCCGGGTTATAAAACTACCATTGCAATGTGATTACTTTGCTATACTGATTTTAATAAGTTCTCAACAAGCATCAATTTTTTTGAATAGCCGGAGATGATAAGATGCATGATGTGCTGTTTGATTTTTTAATCGAATATTGAAGGTTATCTTTCGTTTCGATAATTTGTTGAAAATTGAATACCGTTAATACTAAAAAGTTGTGAAAATCAAATATCACTCATATAAAAGAATCATAGGAAATCAAATATCACTCAATTCGAAAAAAAAAAAAAATGTTAGAAACTTAATATTTTTTACCAAAACATAATTTGATGTCAATTTCCAATTTTTCTTCATATCGATGTTTTGATATTGGAGAGACTATTTAAGCCTATCTAGTCACGAAATAACAAGAAATTCATGCCAATTTTGGATGATGCACGAGAACTCCAGAAATTACCCAAAATTCGACATTTTGCTCATTCTTCGTGGAAATTTTAGAAACGTTTTCCATGTATTGACGGGTGTAAGTTTTACATATATATGATATTTTATTTTAAGAAATAACTTGTGTCTATGTTCCAAATATCTGAACTTGTAAATTTAAATTGTGCTGTAAAATAATCTTTCTCTATCGAATATTAGGGAGCCCATTTGCTTTTCCTATTTAGCAAACTAATCGTAATATATTTCAGTTTTTCGAGCCATAAAGAAAGATGAAACAAAAAGATAGTAAAATTGGCTGGTCAAGTCTGTTACATTCCAATTCAAAGAAAATAGATGCTTTTGGAGGCAAACTAACTGAGGAAATGCATTTGGGAGAAGAGGATTGAAAAAGAATATAAAAAGCACATATCCTGGCATTTTTCATACAGAAACTTTATGGAGCCAGAAGGGAGAGAAAGAAAGAAAGAAAGAGAGAGAGAGAGCAGAGGAAGGAAGAAGGAGAAAATGAAAGGGGCGTGAACGTTGTTTTTCTCAACGAACCAATAAACCCGAGAGCTGAGTGTGTCGTAAAACGGGTCATTTGAAGAAAAAACTAGCAGGCGAGCCTAGCATTAACGGGAGCCATGTTCGAATTAGTGGTTGGGTCTTCCGCTCTCTATTCTTTCTCAGCAATCCTCTCCTCTCTCTCTCAGAAACGTACTCACACACACTTTTGTCGTGTTTCTTCTTGTTTTTCGCTTCTTTGCATACACAAACATACAACAATTTCTTCTGAATTATATGTGCTTTGCTATTCTCTAGTCTTTACGCTAAGTATTATAATCCTTTATCTCAAGTGTTAAAAAACGTAACAAATTTCTTCTTGTATAATTTACGTAAAGGGTTATAAGGGATGTCCAGACATTACTTCATACAACTCAGACCTTGGCTGCAATAAGTGACACTCTCAATGTTACACATCTACTTCCAGGCGTTTATGTTCATTCCTGATTGAGTTATTCTTTGGAGCTCTTGCAATCAGGTTAGGGGATCAATGCAAAGATGTCACCCAGTGGCGGTCAGTCTCTTGGGTTCAATGGTTCACTGAACCGTTAGGTATTTCAGAGCAATAATAATAAAATTATTTCTCTAAAATATAAATTTTTTAATGTAAAGATTGTTACTTTTATAGAAGTGCTGTCCAGTGGAACGTGAAAAATTGTCACTTTGTTTTTCCCGTTCCGAATCTTTTCGTTGGTTTCAAAATGAACCTGCTGCATGCAGCTGCATAGACTTCTTCGGGGTGGCGAAGAATGGCGGGGCCGGGGGTGGAAATGTCTCTTCGGTGCTTGAAGGGCAAAGGGGGAAGTAATTTCTCGCTGCATTGCATGGTAGCTCAGGCAAGCACAACTACTTCGGTTTGTCGTTCGGATATCTTCGGAGATAGTTCACTCAAACGGCAGAGTTACTGTAGGTCGTGCGAAGCACAATGGAAATCAAATGGACGCAGTTAAAGAGATAAAAAAAATACGTCCATATTTTAACTTAAGAAATATATGTAAAATATTTTTCTTTTCTTTAGTATAGGCTGTAGAATATGCATGCACCTTGTGTGTTGTTGAGTAAAGCAGAGTGAAATTATCATTTTAAAGAGTCAGTGCAAAATAATATACGGGCATGTATTGTGAAGTTGTTTCCTGTAGAAATAGTCATGAAGACAGGTTTCGGAACTGTGCTAAAAATACAAATAGAAGCAGTTTCAGAAATAAGTTTTGTTTGTTTGTTTAGAATGAGGGTATCTTGACGAAAAAAATCCTCTGTCTTTTCAAAAGACATTATGTAATCTGTAAACGCTCTTTTAGAATTCCGTAAACAGGGTTTCCGCCAGGATTTTCAGCTTGAGGGGGGGGGGTGTAAAGTCAAAACTGGAAGGGTGTAAGTGAAGTTGTCTACGGTTTCTATCGATTTTTCACAGCAAAAAGTTTAAAGTTAAGGGTGTTGTAGAAACTTCGGGACGTAAACCTTCCTCCCCCGCAGAGGGTCTGGCGGAATTACTACGTAAATATGTTAACATGAAGTACCCGGTTATTTACATCCAGTCATGTAATACAAGAATTTTCACAAGGTATACCAGCGATTTTTTTAGTTTATGAATCTTTATAAGCTGCGACTACACTGAAAAAAAAAGAGCTGTGTTAATTCAACATTTTCGGTGTCCAAGGGCGATCACCACTTTTTTCTTGTGTTAAATCAACACAACAAACGGTGTTGGTCTTGGTAAGGAATTTGAATTTGAATTTTATTTATGGTCTTTTGGCATCTAAAGCTCAGGACGGGATAGAGGAGGAGAAAAGATGCAGGAAGCTGTCGGTCAGGGCCTAAGTTGATGGTACCATCATGGTATTTAATTGTCTGGTGTGACTGAGGGAAAACCTTAGTCAGGAAAGCTGTTGTGTATTTTCGAGTGAAGAAGCTTAAAATAATATGCCGGGCATATAGAATAGGCATGCATGTTTTATAGGAAACCGTGACAGTCCCCCTTAATCGCTCCGTGCAATTTCTTAAACAAAACTATTTTTCATTATTAACATTAACAAGACAAATGTAACATCAATGAGTTGGGAAGGTTTCTTCCTGTTCTTGAGATAAAACAAAAGCAAATGAGTTGAGGCAAGGATTTTTTTTAGAACTTTTAAGGTTCAAATTTACAACAGAAATAGATTTACCAATTTTCTACCATGAAGGAAAGATGGCTGAATTCCTGTACAAAGAAACACCTTCTGTTAGATCAGGAGAAGCTTCTACGTCGTTCTAATTGGCATGAAGGTCATATGTACATATTTTTTAGAAACTAATAGCTTAGATAATGCATAAAAGATTTTCTAACACAATTAAAGACCTAAATCGCACAATATCCTAAGTCCATCTCAGCAGCTTTTAGGTTAAACTAAAAAATATACATGTCAACTTGTTTCAGGATTAATAAGAAACTTAGTAATTCGTCAGGCCAGTAAACATTCCATTAAAAAAACAGGGGAGCTTGGATGGACTTGGGACTTTTTGCAATTTAGGTCTTCAATTACAACTGTTTAGTTAGTTCTGTTAAAATTTTCAAAGCATACTAATGATTTTTTCCTTTAGAAGTATGTATTTAAAATTAGTGAACCGCCAGTTTTTTTGGAGGCACGAGTCGCCACTGATGTCACCTATTTTTTCATGGGGCTTGTGACAGTAGTCTTTGGCACAATAATCAACATGCACGGCAGTGCATGAGCCAAGTTCTTCACGTCAGAAAACGTCAGCACTGCCACAAGCATGTTATACAGGAACAAGAGTTTATGGCAAAATCGACGATTTGGGGGCCCCGTAAGAAAAAAGATGTTAAAGATAGGAATATGAGCTTTTGCCGTTAAGGAGATATGGTAAATATGTGCAGATGTACAAAATTTCATATTCGTATCTCAAACTATGTTCTAGTTGTGGACCCCTGAAATTGCACATTTTAGGCTAACTGACTCACTCACTCACTCACTCACTGACTGACTGACTCACTCACTCACTCATCATATTGTTTAGGGTGTTTGGAGTAAGCTAGAAACATGAAATTTGGTATGAAGGTAGAGGATGATAAGTAGATAAAGGAAAAATTCCGACATTTTGAAAAGGTCGCCATCTTGGATTCAAAATGGCCGCTAAACCTAAAATTTCAAAGAATACACAGCTTAAACGGCTAAAGGTAGAACAGTGAAATTTGGTATGAAACTACATCATTGGTAGCAAATTAAGAAAACTTTTTAAAACTTTGAAAAAGTCGCCATTTTGGATTCAAAATGGCCGCCAACCCTAAAATTTTAAAGAATACACAGTCTAAACGGCTGCCGCTAGAATAATGAAATTTAGTTTGACAGTACAACATTATTTGTAGATTATGAAAATATTACAAAATACCTCTAAAGACACCATCTTGGATCCAAAATGGCGGGCGTCATAAATCCATTTTCCAACTGCTTGAGCCAGAGATACGAAATTTGACATAATGATGTATTATCAAGAGTAGTTTAGGAAAACATAACAACGTTTAAAAAATTCACCATCTTTGATTCAAAATGGCAGCTGAAATACAAATTTTCACATCGTTTGAGATAGAGAAATGAAATTTGGTATGACAGTGTATCATCACGAGTATGTCACGAAAATATAAGAAAACGTTAAAAATGTGTCCATCTTTTATCCAAAATGCCCGCCTAAGCCCCACTTTATAACGACTGAAGCTAGAGAAAGGTATGAAGGTGTACCATTACGAGTAGGTTAGAATAAATTCGGCTCGTCTCCCCTACTAGGTTACAGTTCCCAGCTGGAGCCTGATTGCAATAAAGGGGTGCGCCCCAGCGAGGCCATCTTGGAATTCTGGGGGCAGCGCCCCAATGAGGCGAAGCGAGTATATACATTACACAAGTGTAAAAAGCTGCGAAATACGAGCAAAAGCACCAGGGGTGCAAACTGTCCAGTCAACTCCTTCAACCTTAAAAAGTGGTGAAATGGAATATGGATGAACCCAATTTTTCGTGCCAACTTCCAATACTCCTGCGTGTCCCACCAAGTTTTACTCTTCATAAACGTTAGCATTGCCAGGAGCATGTTATACAGGCAGAATGTGGACGTTTCCCCATTCGGACGCAGCGCTCTGGAGTATGAGGCGATATCTGCATCATGTGGCGCAGTGCACTGCAGAATCTGATTGTGATAAAAAGACGCAGTTCCTCCAAACTCATCAAGTTCGATGCGCGGCCTGCCGTGGGATTCTTGGCGCAGCGACGCGAGCGAATCGAGGGGAGTATCAACACGTACGGCAGTGCATGCAGTCGAGTTCCATGTGTCACAAAACGTCAGCATGTTATACAGGAAGAAGAGTTTATTGCGAAATCAGCGATTTTGAGGTTCTGTAAGAAAAAAGATGTTAAAAAATTGAAATATGAAATTTCGAAGTATGACGGTATATCATCACTAGTAGATTACAAAATATCTGCAAAGACATCATTTTGAATCCAAAATGGCTGACTTCATAATCCATTTTCCAGACCGTTTGAACTAGAGATACGAAATTTGGCATAAAGGTCTATTAACAAGAGTAGTTTAGGAATAATATACAATTTTGAAAAAGTTGTTAACTTGGATCAAAATGGCCGCACAAAAACTTTTTCCACAGCATTCGAGCTATAGAAACGAAATCTGGTATGAAGGTGTACCATCACAAGTAGGTAACGGCAATGTAAGAACACTTTTTAAAAATCGCTTTCTTTAATTCAACATAGCCGCCCAAATACCATTTTCCAAACCACTGAAGCTAGAGAAACGAAATTTGGTATGAAGGTGTACCATCACGAAAATGTTTCAATAAATGGATCAAACCACCGCTATGAGCTTGCAGCCCCCGAGGCGATATGGGAAAAGGTCTGCACAGCATGGGGCGCTGTCCCCAGAAAGTCTGATCACAATAAAGGGGGCGTAACCCTAAAAATTTGAAGTTGGGGCGCACACGGAATTCTGGGGCAGCACACCCAGCGAGGCGAACCTAGTATATATATACACGTATAAAAAGCTGTGAAATCCGAGCAAAACATCAGGTGATGTTCGAGCCTTAGGGTTGGTGGTGGTGGATTTTAGGGCCGCCAGCAGGAAGCAAATTTGCTGTATCATCACAAGTAGGTTACAATAAATATGGCAAAGCTTCCCTATGTTTCAATAAATATCTCATTCCCACGGGTGGTGGGTATGGGAAAAAAATCTGCAACATGGAAGCACAGTGTCCTGGAGAGTGGTTACGATAAAGGGGCGTAAGTACCCAAAAACTCGAAGTTAAGGCCGCAGCCAGCTACGGGGGGCGAGGACCTAAACGAGGTCGAGAGAGCGAGTATATATATTATACACCTACAAAAAGCTGTGAAATCCGAACAAAAACACCAGAGGTGCAAAAAGTGGAGCCAAGTTCTTTAGCCCTAAAAAGGTGTGAAATGGGAGACGGATAAGCCAAGTTCCTTGGTGACAGCATGTAACAGGAACAAAGGAACTTGGCGCGAGGTGGCAACAGCCTTAGGGTTGGTGGTGGTGGACGTAGTGGGTTTTAGGATCCCCACCACCCTTATAGCTTGAGGATCATGAACCTTGCCACCTCGCGCCAAGTTCCTTTGTTCCTGTTACATGTTGTCACCAAGGAACTTGGCTTATCCGTCTCCCATTTCACACCTTTTTAGGGCTAAAGAACTTGGCTCCACTTTTTGCACCTCTGGTGTTTTTGTTCGGATCATAAAATACTAGCCGAGAAGTTCGTCCTTGACCGGAATGTCACATCAATCAAATTTTTCTTGATAGGCAACCCAAACAACAGATCTGACAAGGGAGTTGCATAGGTTAAGGTTTAGATCAGAACAGGGGTCGAATTGGAATTTTTCACGAAATGAATCACTTTATCTTCTTTAACATGCTACTGTCCTTTTTTGTCTGTGATTATCGTATTGGCGAGACGGACTAGGAAGGTTCCAGATATTTACGAACCGAAACGGCCTTCCGGTCTGCTAGGACTCTTT
Source organism: Lepisma saccharinum (assembly GCA_022664845.1). Lineage (NCBI taxonomy): Eukaryota > Metazoa > Arthropoda > Insecta > Zygentoma > Lepismatidae > Lepisma > Lepisma saccharinum. The sequence continues at coordinate 8,290 of JAGDQP010000258.1, forward strand.
CAAGCCAAGATCAGATGCTCCCGGGTAACAAAATTTTGGGACCAGGAGTCTTGCTCTAGTCAAATGAGAAAAGCAAGCAGATTGGATTTGTGTAATGGATAGAGAGTCAGAATAACAGACGAACAGAAAACCAGACAGAATTTAAACTGAAAATCCTAGTTATGGCATGTGATTGTAATATTTATTTATATTTGACCTTAGTTCTCACTTCCACTCCTGTTTTTCAATTTTAAAAAATATATTAAACAAATGAATTATGGAAGTTTGGAAAGTAACCCTGATAGTGCTTATCAATGTGCATCAAATGAGCTACTTGAGATTTTTAAATTATCTCATTTCTGAAATTTCAATGCACCTAAGAACGGTCCGGACGCATAATCAAACCTTAATTTTTTTTTATTTGAAAGCTTTTTTATTCCAAAGTTGAGTTTAGTTAATGGAATATTTTTCACTAGCCATCACACTGCACTGGTTTTAAGTGAAAGACTAAAGTATTCCTGTTTTTCACTAACTGTATAATTGTCATCAAATTTACAGAACAAGTGTGAGTATTTGAGCTATGTTGTTTCCAAACTTTTCTCTCCAACGTAAGGTTCTCAAAATTGCGGGGGTTATCAGAAATAAAAGATCAAGATTGGAAAATACTTCTTTTTCCCTATTTTGAATTTTGAATATTTCGTATCTTTCTATAAAATGACGAGATTTCCAAAGTAAGCTTGTCACCCAAAAGTCTCTTACCAAGGTGAACCGATGGTGAGTTTCCATTTTATTCTATCGGATTGAGTTGGTGTTAACGTCCTAAGGTTGAACCTATGGTTTTAAAATGTTTTCAACCGTTTGTGCCTCAATCAGGGATCAAAATCTGGATTCTTTGAATACAGGGCGGCGATCGTTACCACCCACTTATTTGTTTATGTTAAGACCTTAATGTAGTGAATCATGCAAGGTGATTTTAGAAGTATATATATATATATATTTCAAGGAATTATATATTACGATGGGATATATATAACAAGAAAGTATATATTTCTTTCAGAAAAATCACTTTGTATTATTCGATGGAGCTCATCGTTCAGGTATTAAAACGAGGAAAACTTCTTTTTATAAAAAGATGGACATGTGAGGCTTTGCTTGTTTGTTTCTCGTATATGATCACCAAGTAGTTTTGACTGTATGGGGGGGGGGGTCTTATTTTATAAATTACTTTTTTGAAAAATAACAGTCGATTGAAAATGGGGGCTACGTTAGATCTACCTATATCCAAAGTGCCAGTATAATTGTAACATTCTGATGTGATTGGATATTTCCAGAAGGAAAACAGTGTAAGGATTTCTGTATATATATATATATATATATATATATATATATATAGAGAGAGAGAGAGAGAGAGAGAGAGAGAGAGAGAGAAAGAGAACGATGGGGGGAGAAAGGATATATGAGGAGAAGCGTACAGTTGGAACAATCGACGGAAACAATCAGGGTAACAGGAGAGATCTTATCCGGGTCTCCATTTCGAATTTCATTTTAGATAAATTGTTGATGGTAACGTAAAGGAAAGAAGGAACACGTGTATGTTCCCTCTCCGTCTCTATCACACACACACACACACACACATACGTATATACATATGAGAGGTGGAAATAGCTTTTTGAATTGGAGCAGAAATTGGTGCCTGGACGACTGTTGGTAGTCTACATGAAATGTAGCTATTGAAGAACCATGTTCCGAAAATCCCATTTTGAAACACGCGGACGGATAAAAGGTGAGCATTGTTAGAAATGAAATTCGTGATTTTTCTTTCTAAATTTTTATTCGTCTTCTCTTTTGAACGAAGCAACTATAGGATAGGGTCTCACCTGACCTTTAGTATCAATGACTAGCTATGTATATTGATTAGAAATCAATTGTAATAGCGTTCGATGTGTAGCATACATTCTAACTATAATATGTTTGAAGCTCAAAAATAATTGAAGATGCAATATTAAATGTTGTCTAGTTTTTTAATTTAAAAACTCATCGTTTGGACCAATATGAGTGCCTAGATTATATCTGGAACAATTAAGTAAAATTCTTTCATAGTTTCTCAATCATACGGACGTGTGGCATTAATCGAATACGTATAGGCGAGCATAACATGTTTTCGCTCTTTACCTTGTAACAAAGAGGTCCCAAGTTAGATTCCCGGTTACAACTTATGTAGCGGACTGGTTAGGAATGTACTTTAATACTGCATGTTCCGCCATTAGGAAATTATCTTCATTCGAAGGAAGGCAATAACAAACCACCATCGATTCACCTTATCCGGAGAACTTCGGGACATAAAGCTACGTTTGAGCAGAGCATAAATCAATAATAATAATCTTATCTTTTCGTTAATTTTCGACATCTTCATATAAGATCCACGTCATATTGCTGTTGTGAAAATTTTATTCTGTTGGTATATTTTTTGATGTATGAATCTTTTCAGCACTATCGTACAAAGTACCGGTACCTGTTAGAGCTCTATTTGTCATAAACAAAGGGAAGGGAAATAATACATGATTGAAGGAAATGTATTACCTTGGACTATGTATCTAACAAAAGAACCTAGATGAAAAATCTGAAAACTTTTATGAATTTTAATGCAGAGTATAACGTAAGAGAAACAAAAGGGGATGTGCAAGGGAATAGTTGATGAATGATGATGAGCTGTTGAAGAAATAAGTTAAGGCAGGGGGAATAATCTTCCATGATACAAAACAACCACCTGGTTGGTTGGTTGGTAGCCGTCTGTCCATCTGGCGGCACATGCCATTGGCAGCGTGGGATCTGTCAGCAATCTTTCCCCGTCCGCTTTTTTCATTTCTTTTATTTTTTTAATGAAGTCCTTTCAATACTTCAGCTCTGCTTAATAAACTTCAACTGTAACAGACTTTTTGTTATTTATAAAGCATTACACGTGTTAAGCGGGACTGTCCTCTTATGAGAACTAAATGGAGCGACGAAAGTTTTATATTTGGGGTTGAGAATCGAGGAGAAGCAAAAGAATTTCGTTTCATAAAGGAGGAGAATTCTATGGTGGTAGAATAGCTGGTAAACAAACCTTTCTTATCCCTTGTGGGTTGTATAAGAATACATTGTGAAAAAAAGAGTAGTGCACGTAGAAAGTAGTATAGAGTTTGAGACATTTTGACCATAATGCCTCTCTTTCTCTATTCAGAGGACAACCTAGGGTTGATTCTAATCATCCATTCCATAATGTAAACAAACACCACTTCTTCAGTGTAATGATGGGTCTCTGTATGCTACCGAAGATGAGATTTAACATGACATTTCTCAGGGGGCGTGGTATTTGTGGAGAAGGAGGTATAAAGAGGGGAAATAAACTACAAATACAGTTCAGAGATGTGCTGTATATAGATTAGAAAAAAGCATCACAAGTTATCAATTCTACTTTTAAAAAAAATATATATTTTCATGTTGAGATCCTTACTTACATGTTTTTACTCTAGTTTCTATTACAGGAAAAGACCCGAATAATTCTAGAAGAGAAAGAATCGAAAATGCAGGTGCATTTACTGTATTACATGTTGGGTGGCAGAGTAGTCTAAGCGCCAAAACAAAACAAAAGCCACAGATAGAACCATTAAATATTCTCTACATGCTGTTTCTTACCTGGCAAAATGTATTTTAAAGCGGTATGGAACTATTTTGGCGGATAAAGAATGACATGTAGGGATAGTTAATTGGATTTTTTTTTTGTATAACGCTTAAACCACTCTGCCACTCAACTCTTCATATATTGTTGCTTTATAACTGGAACAGAAAAGATATACGTTATACAACTTCAAATTGCTGTAACTAAAAATGGCAAACAAGTGTAACTAAAGATATGAAAAGGAAACGAAGAGGAGCATATGAATGGTAAACATTTCTAGAAAAGAAACTAACTCCTTTTTTTTTTCATGGTCCTATGAACAAACAATTTACAAAAGGGATAATTTAAGTATTTTGCTTGGAGTATTGTGTTGTTAGGAGTGGTAACTTAGCTTCTGGGAAGGAATAAATGACAAAAGACCATCTAAAAGCCTTCGAAATGTGAATTTGGAGAAGAACTTTAAAGAAACGACTTAATTGAAATGTGGAGAAAGTTAAATGAAAGCAATACTGGAGAAATAAACAAAAAAGAAACCAAACTGATTAACTCATTTTTACAAAGTAATTCTATATTGAGTGCATGATGAAAGGAAAAGAGAAAGAAGACGAAAAGTGATATAACTCGTTTTAAGGAAGAAGAACCTTAAGACGAAAGGGAACTTCTAACAATGTCAGGAAAGGGCTGCTGACTTCGTCAGAACACGAATAATACTAATGAATCGCAAGAACGATAGAGTAGTTAGCTACATCATAAAAAATTTACACCTAAAAAATGGATAATATAAGATCCTTATTATATATTGACACAGAGATGCAAATCTGTTAGTTTAGCAACCGGATACAGGGACGGGGAAAAAGCAAAAATCTTTTATTTAAATATATCACAGGGCACCCAAATAGGTGTCGGATTCACTTTCGGCTGGAAGGGGATTTTTCTTATCGAAACGGGAAACTTAATTTTGAAGTACATTTTTTCTGTTATTTTTGTGAACCTTAAGCTATGGGATAACTAAATCTCTCGGGGGATGAGGTCAATTTGGAATCTCAGGAAGATGGAAAAATCCCCTGTATTTATCACTGATTCAAAATTTTGGATCAGAAATTGCGAATGTCTGAATTTGATCGGGATTCAGAGATTCTGATATCGAATTCAAAATTGCGAATATTATTGAATGTGGATTTTTCTGGTTCCCATTTCAAGTCAGGTTCAGGATCTTTTTCCAATCTTAATGAAGCTCTGTAATCTACACTTATTTTTTTAAACAGAAAAGTATTATCGAAGTTACTATTCTACGTTTCGTTAAAGACAGAGGTCACTTCCTTTTATAAATGTAGTTTATCCTGTTAGAGGCACGGGTTGTGTTGTACGTCGAACAAAACAACTTTCACAAGACTACTACTTCTATTCAAAACGACGAACAAAAGTTTTAGAAGGCTATTACTTCTATTGAAAACGAGTATACTTTTAACAATACGTTCGATCGGATGTAAAATTCTTTCAGTGTAGTGTTACTTATTGATTTAGTGTTGAGCTTCTGTCCAGACATAAGTGCAGGAAAGTAATAGTTCTATATTTATTGTTACAAATCCTTAAAATATCATAGCATCTAAACTACCGTACTACGAATATAACGATTTTTCTTAACGGATTAATATGGTCTGTTCTCGTCATCACTTTGGCATGCAATTCCTTTTAACTACTGTTAATATGTAAGAACACATCGTACCTACTAATAAAGACTTTACGGCAGTAATTTTATTATTTCCTTTCCACACTTCTCACATCTGTCCAGTTCCGCACATGGAGTCATCTGCACAACACACAAACACAAATCATAATCACAGTATATATACGTTCTAAAAATACTATATACGGATGTACTGCATATATAAAGAAACATGGGAAAAATCCCGCGTGAGTACTTACTTATTTCCCTGTTCGTTTTTGCCTTTCACACTCCGTGAATCCGCATGCTAACCGTGGCTTATCCCCATTACCACATTCCCAATTGCCGGCTGTAGAAATGGCAGCAATTTAAGCAGAGTCGCGTCTGGAATTGGTAATGAAGGTTGTGAGCCTCAAGACAGCAAAATGGGGTATGGAGGAAGGGGAGGGGAGGATTTTCTCTTCTGCACACAGATACACACACGTGTATATATACTGAAACATTGAAAACTGCAACAAACATTCGGGCAAGAAAGTTACAATCTGGGTTTCCGCATTAATTATATACCTTAACTTATCAACTGCTTTATCTGTTAAAAAAAAAAACTTTCTAACGTCTTTTTTGAGAATATGGGAGGTGTGCCATATTAGTTTAAAGCTATAGACATACACATGTACGTGCTTAGTGTATAAAAGTGCATTGTTTAAACACCTTGGAGCACTGCTTTTAGCACCCAGTGGTGTTCCTACCTTCTGCTTCTCTATCTTCTTTGTTTAATTATATCCTTTTGATTCTCAAAGCAGCTATTCCACACGAACAGAAGTATAAAATTGGATAATTTTCTCGGAAATTTTGGAGTCAGTTTTGCTAAGTCGAGGATGCTCTAGCGATGTAGCCTACAGAAGCTCTTTACACATGGATGAGAGCTTTTTAATACTTTTTGACCTTCTGTGATACACATACAGGGCCGAATGAATGAGAGAACGGAGAAGATAAAACGCAAGGGTTTTCCGAAGGAACCAAGTTACTTGTAACCTTCGTAGATTTAATGTGTAGTATTAGTAAGAAAAGAGATCGATGTAATTTTTCAACGACTGCTGGTTCTAAAGGTTTAGAAGAAAATAAATATGTGTCAATTTTCATCTGATTTTTTATTTAATATGTTTGACAGAAATAAATAGTGCCACTTTTCAAACAAATTTGAACTTAAACTTTTTCAAAGAATACAAATCAAAGCAATTTCGAACTTCCGGTTCAAAGTGGTTGGAAGAAAATGGATACAAGAAACTCTCGATCCACTTTGCGGACTAACCGAAGTGCTTTTACAGTTTAGAAAAGTGTTTGCATAAATTACTTTTAAAAAATATTTGACGCTTCTTAAGCAAGATTGAAAATAAACACTCAATAACTTTTGGCCGAAAATTACATAGAACAGCCTGTTTTGCTACTTCTATCATGTTACATTGTCCAGGTGGTTGAATGATTTATCTTGCCTTGTAATCAGGGGATCCTCGTACTTCATTCCTGGTGGGGATCTTAGAATATCGTTTTCATCTGATGGAAAGCAATGGTGGACCACCAATGGTTCATCTTTCCCAAAGATCGTTGCAGGTGATTTTGAAAGATGATTTCAGGCATAATTTCGCGGCTCCAAATCCATGTAAAGTTTATTTTAAATTTGAAAAAAAAAAAAATACTTTTCCTAATATCGCCGTAGACATTATCATTTATTACTGTCTGAAGTATGCTGTATTGACAATTTTCGACTGGATCATGCTTAGTTGCCATAGGTCTATTGGCTTCGCATCCAAAAAGTCCTGGGACCAATCCCAGCGGCCCTTCATCCTAAAAGGTTTTTCTTAGTCACATTAGACACTAGTCATCCCAAAAGGTTTTTCTTTAATAAAGGACGGACATAAAGATTGCAACCTATTTCTTTTCTTGGCATAACATTACAATATGAAAGACTTCTCTTAACCGAATGTTTATTTAAATCCCAAATTCAGAAATGAATGGAAAGCAATTAAAATGAATATGGAAGATTTTGGAGCTATTTTAGTATATACATATACTTTATCTTTCTATCATTAAAGCACCATTGCGATCTTATGAAATATTATATTAGTACATTTTTTCTGCTGTAACGAAACGTGATTATTATGGAGCACCTTCTTTCAGCCACCGAAGTTAGTTTACCTTCACAGCAGTATTGTTTTATGGGTTGCATAACTTCAACTATTGATATCGGATAACCTCACTGGAATTCAATGGACATTTATTAAAATAATTCATAATATAAAAACATTTTCAAACTATTAATTAGTTCAGAACACAGAGAGCTTTAGCTTCTGCCGGATTGTCCTTGCACCTTTTTATTTACTTGAACATTCTTGTACTATTACTACTAAAATGGTATATGATTGTCAAAATATAGGATTTTGAAACTAACATAATTCGTTGCGGTATTTTCTTTAGAAATTAGTAAGCCTTTAGTGTGACACTCTGTAGACTTTCGTAACGTGAAAAGTAACTGCTTGTAGTGATCACAATTATTAAAACGTTCACATTTATTGTGTTGCGCTTATTTAACACAAAATAGTGGTATCCACGCTGGGACACCGCCTTGTGTTGAATTAACACAGCTATTTTTACTGTGTAGATTTAATTATAAGAATTAATAATCAATGCAAATTTCGATTAATTTATTTTCTCTGGGCTGAACAACCAGTTGTGTCCTAGGCCTGTCATAATATCCCTAAATGATGTTCCTTGGTGAGAACTCTTCATGGGGACGGACAAGAAAGATAGTGGCCAACAACTTAATTTATGTACTATCTCGGCACTCACCTGGTAAAGTTGAGGAAATCCTTGGAAAACCATTTAGGATGGCCGGGAACAGGACTCGAATATGTTTGCTTCTCCAGTACCGTTCCGAAATCCACGACCGTAACCACTGGAGCTGTATGTCAGTGATAATGTTAGGAGAAAACGAACGATCAAAAAGTAGCATGTTTTTCTGTGTAAGTATTTGGAAGCGTTTAAAGAAAAAAAATATTGTAAGAAATTAATATTTGAAATGCGCATCCGAAAAATCACTACCAAAAAGAGTTCGTTTATATTTAATTCTGAAATGTGAAATCCTTGCTAAAATTTGGCAACAGCGTTTCATATATGCGACTGCAGTTGAAGGTAAAGAAGAAAAAGATGAAGATAATGATGACAGCGAAGGCAGATTTCAAAAACTACTCTGCTGTTTTCGTCTTCTGAATATCTATCTAATGGTTTTTGGTCTGCTTAAGAATTCGCTGTGCTTTTGAATCAAACTCGTTCAGGGGTGTGCGAGCAAAGTACGTATGAGAGAAACTGAGAGAGTAGTTGAAGAAGACTGTCGAACCAAAAGGAGTTGGCGGTGATGAGAGGAGAGGTAGAATTGTGAGGGAAGCAAAAGAGAAAAATAGATGAAGAAGAAAGGTGCGTGAAATGTTGGTTGCTACTGGTATTTTAGAAAGTAAACTTCATTTTAATAAGATGAAAATCTTAGTCAGGATGTCGTTCTCGTATTCATCTTGTGAATTTTCTGTACGTGAAGTTTGCATCCTAGAAGTTAAAAATACGTACGTTTGTTCAAATTTAAATTTGAGTCTTGTCATTTGTAAGGTTTAACTTAGTGATGCGTTTATCATTTTGAAATCTTTGAAAAATAACTAACAGGTAACACTATTTCAAGTGGACACTCAGATCTAGAAGAGATATACATATTTAAAATCAGCATAAAAAAACTGAGTTTGTGTGTAAAATATTAGGGGTCATTGGCCAGTGCTTTAAAATAAATTGGCGGGAAAAGTTTTAAATAGCATTGTTTCTGGTATGCTACTTATGAATATCTGGCGCTAGTTTACAATCAATGCCGCGCACTACGGCGATAGACAGTCAAATGACATTGATAGGTGCACGACACTATAATCATAATCACCAGAGACCCACACTGGTACAAGTATAGAATTGGGTAGAATTTGTAGAATGGCACACGAATACTAACAAGCAAACATACTAATGGGACAGAACAAAGTAATGAATTTTTCCCAGCGTCAAGATTAAGATGTCAAAATACGTTCGCATTCAAATTTTGGCAACCCGAGCGCAATTGGTTAGAGATATATTGATGGTACAATAGTCAGATACTTGTCTGTGGAAAGTGATATAAAAGTGTTGAAATACCATTATACTTTTAAATTGCTGACAGAAATGGAAAGCAAATACATAGTAATGGGTAGTGGGTGGAACGCGCTTCCTTGTGTAGGGTATATTCTTCAAGACCGTCATCTTGAAGCCTGCCATATTGAATTCGATTGAATTTCTTAAATGGAAAGGGAGTCATGTAATATGTCATTCTGGGCTAGAATTTTACGGGATTTTTTTTTTAAGTCAGTTTTCCCGTAAATGTAATATTGTGAGAGATAAGGGTATGTGACACTAGCATGGGGTAATAATGCTACAATAGCCTGGAAACACCAATTTCTTCTCGAAACGACAGAAATAAAACCTAAATGCATAGAAATTGTTCCAGAGTATAGTGCCCTATCGATATGGATTTATGCGCATTTGGGTTTCATTTCCGTCGTTATTTAAAGTCGAAATAGGTGTTTCCAGGCTATTGCATTATTAACCCATACCAGCGTCAGATACCCTTATCTCTCACAATACTACATTTACGGGAAAACTGACTTCAGAAACACATTTTCCTAAAATTCTAGCCCAGAATGATATATTACGCGCCCCTCTTCCCATTTAAGAAAATCAATTCAGATTCAATATAGCAGTCATGAAGAATATACCCTACACAAGGTAGCGCCTTCCACCCACTACCCACTACTATGTATTTGCTTTCCATTTCTGTCAGCAATCTAAAAGTATAATGGTATTTCAACACTTTTATATCACTCTCTACAGACAAGAATCTGACTATTTTATCATAAATTTCTCCCAAACCAATTGCGCTCGGGTTGCCAGAATTTGCATTCGCACGTATTTTGACATCTTGACGCTGAGAAAAGGAAATCATAACTTTATTCTGTCCCATTAGTATGTTTGCTTGTTAGTATTCGTGTGCTCGTGTGCCATTCTACGGATTCTATAACCCAATTCTACACTTCAATGTGGGTCTCTGGTGACTATGAATGAGTATAGTGACGCACAGCTGTCGGTGTCATTTGACTGTTTGTCACCGTAGTGCGCGGCATTGAGCGTAGGCTAACGCCCGATTTTCATAAGTAGCATACCAAAAACAATGTTATTCAAAACTTTTCCCGTCAATTTCTCTTCAATCACTGGCCAGTGACACCTACCTAACATTTTACTCACAAAGTCAGTTTTTTATGCTGATTTTAAATTTGTATATCTCTTCTAGATTTGAGTGTCCACTTGAAATAATGTTACTTGTAAGACAAGAGAATGTTGAAGATAATTGTGAATCTATTTTTTAAAAAAGATAAATACGATGTAATGTAATTGAATATACATGTTCATTTCTGCTGCATTTAGAATCACATGTTTTTGCTGAAAGGTCTTTTAACATTGATGTTTTAATATTAGCTTTTTTACACGTCAGGAAACAAGAGATGATTGTACTTTCTTAATTCCATATGATAAAGCACAGATACATATTAAGATTACCAAAGGAGATATTATGCTTTTAGAAAAAAAAAACATTACCTTTTTCTTTTCTTTTGATCAAGCACTAAACCCTTTCCTGGAGTGCCCTTCTGTTTTGTAATTTGATATATGGTCTATATAATGATGATGTCTTAGAAACTCATAATGAGTATACCTGATACGATGTTTCAAGATTATTATTTTTTGAAAAGAAAAGAGAAGAGGGAACTGAAAAAATCATACGGAAAGTTTATAATAGAAAATTTATGTAAGGAATGTCTAATACAAGAAGAGAGAAACTTTTAGAGAAAAGTATGTGAAAGCATGTATAGCATGGTAAGGTACTGTGCATATGCCACTAATCACTTTCGAGTGAGTAATAATTATGAGATTTGCAGTTTCTAGTAAAGTTTCAATATATACAGATATACAGTTTCAAACTCGTTATATATATATATATATATATATATATATATATATATATATATAATTTATGGGTCAAACAGTCATATTCGATCAAAATCCGTCACATATCAAAGATACGAAGTTCTTCAATGAACAGTATCGGAGAAAGAGGTGGAAAGGGAAGTACTCAGGCCCTTGTTCGAGATAAATCCTCGTATTTGTTTGGTGAATCCTGAGATGCGTGCTTCTCCAACATTGATCCGAAGTTACCTTAGCCGATAGATCATGGTGGCTGGGTTAAAACTCTTAAAATGTGTTAAATTTTGTTGCAAAAGTAGTAATTAATTTGACAGCGAAACAATATATCTGTCTTGTCATGTTTTCTCAATATGATAGTAATTATAATACAATCTGTGGAACGTTAGTTTGTTTATATGTTCCTAGTAGTAAGAAATCATATGTAAAATACTTTAAAAGTGTGTTTACTTTTTATTAGACTGCTAATTCAGTTTTTTAAAAGTATTTTTAAAATGTCTAAATATTTTTAAAGTTACTTCAATCCTCGTAAAATTACGAAAAATCTGCTTAGATTTAAAATATTTGCTAAAAGATGTTTAAAAAATGATGAGTTTTAAAATATTTTATATTTTATTTCAAAATGTGTTTAAAGGGTAATTAGCTTTTTAAGAGATATTTAATTTCTCAATATTTTTGCTGCTTGAATTATTGCATAACACAATTTAATAATGGTATCCCCGATGGGTGAGTGGAAACGCTCGCTGCCTTGTAATTAACTGAACCCGGGTTCGATTCCTAGTGGCGACACAAATGGTTCGGAGCCCACGTTAAACTGTAGGTCCCGCCCTTAGTAGCTTACCAGCTCGTTTTGGACGTTAATAACAATTCAATCAATCAATTACAATTTAAATATGAATTTCCTAGTGTCATCATGTGACCAAGTGAATTTACACGTTTTCTATAAATAAAAAGGCCCTATTTTAATCTGTAGATATTTCGTTCACCCAGGCAGCAATGCATAATTAACTAGACGTTTCATTTTGTAATTACTGGGAGAAGAATTAAGTTTTTCAATATATTGTTTACAGATCTTTGATTAGTTTAGTTTTTATAATTCTAATTCTCTACTTTTCTTTTGTGTACGTGTTCCTATAATTCAGCATTAAACGGATAAATACTTCCATTCAGGTTTAAAATCAAATGTAAAATGATTTATGAGGCCTGGACGAGAGGTTTTTTTTTAAATGTATTTAGATAGGCGGAGGAGAGAGGTGAGCGAAATAGGTTAGAGGTAGAAATTTTCATGTTTTTTTTTTTCTTCCTTTGCTAGAATTTCCAAAATGGTAAATTTGACCTCCATAAAATCTCTGTAGGTTACGTGAAACAAAGGAATTTTATCTCTCTCATCATATCCTCTTTTGTTCTATCTACCCACGCGCTTGCACTCCCTTTCCCAATTTACCCAGCTAACCCCGACCAACAACCAAAGAGAAGGAAATTAATAGCGACAGATGAGCTTTTCCAAGAGAAATCTACCGTTGGTCAGCCCATCTTTCTCTCTGAATCCCTTTCCATTTGTTTTCATTGTAAAAGTGACCTTTGTACTTAATATTCAGTACAAATACTTCAAGTAAACTTATATTTCTTCCACATTTGTCTAGAGATTAAATTCCCAAATTCCTGATTCTGTGAAGAGGCAATGACATGGAAGGGAGGGTTTAACCTAATTGATACATTTAGCATGTAATTATAATCGTTCTCTAGATTCAGATTATTGCATTTGTATTTACTCTCCTGGAGTCACTACTTCATTTGATTAGTTTTGTACTTCAGCATTTTTTAACTTTGTTTTTGTGACTTGAGTGATGACCTTTTTTTACTGGGTTTACAGACGCATAACAGATTTGTGTAAGGATAATCTCTTAATAGATACTAATAAGGCTTGCTGAGGATGAATGCATCACAAAGATAATAGCATAGATTGTAATATATTTTTCTTTTATTTATTGATGCATGCTTTATCGTGTTACTGATCTTTATTTCTTTTAAGCAAAGAGGACACTGCATAGCACTGCATATCATATGCACAGGAAAGGGCACTGTACCCTTTAATTCTATTACGTGCTTTTTCATTGTGGCATGGCAAACAGTATTTCGTTAAACAAAGTAGAAGGGGGATAAAATGTAACGATATTTCATTGGAGTATCGCGTACCCTTAAGCAATCAAATGTAGAGTATCTAAGATCATATATTTTAACGTAAGTGTAAGTACCATGACAAAAACATAATAGTTTCGACTGAAAGAAATATCCAAGTTATTTATTAAAGAATCAGTGAGAGCGTATTTCCAAGAACAGTACTACAGTTTTGAGCCACTATAAAATATTCTTTTTAAAAGCATTTTTTCGACGAAAGTTCCGTTCATTAAAGGTTGCACTTAACGCTAAACCACGTTACTTCTCGCGGTTCATTGAAAAAATAATATCGAAATATGAAATATGGGGCTGATACATGATACCATAGTGATTATTGGAACTTTGTGAAATTGTCTGATAAATACAAGGATCAATAACTTATAAACTAACAGCATGTTTTTCAAAGTATACCCTTGCAATAATGTTCAACATTACGAATCCCCATTAGATAGGTGGTTACGATTTTTGTATTACAGTCAAGAAGTCTCGAATTCGAACTCCGGAAGACTTCTGGTTCAGCTGAGGCATGAGGAATACGATACGCAATACCTGGTCGTGATTGTAGTACCTTAACGGTAGAACACTCTGCCAGTAACAGGGAGATCCGGACTCGATTCCTGGTCGTACTTCACAATGTCCTGAACCTGAGATGCCTAAAGGCCATAAACAAATTCAAATTTAAAGAACTTCATAATATTCAGAAGTAAGTATCTCTAAAGTGAATTTTTATCGTATAACAAGTATGTTCGCTATTGATTTATAATGTAGTTGCGTTCACAGTAGTGAAGCAATGTAATAAAGAGGAGATAGATAACAGGAGAAAGATGAACACGTGGAGAAGACGAGGTTTACCGCTGGTAGTGATACGCTGAAGCGTATAATACGCACCTCTCGGTTACAACAATGTTGACTTAACTGTTGAGGCAGCATATCGATTAGCAATGCAGATACAAAAACAACATTGCGTACCGCAAATTGGGTGTTGTTCTGTGACGCTCTGTGCTCTTCTGTTCCTCCATACCACCCCATTGTGATCTCTCTCTTTCTCTTTCTCTCTCTCTCTCCCTATCTTCCTTTTTTTTTTATAAGAGTTGAGTTTCGACCTACTTTTCTTGTTGAGAACAAAGAAATGCTGGCCATGAATATGCACAGTTGACTTTCTCAATCTTTCTCATTATATACAAAGCGATTTTTTTTTTTAAGTTACGTTGTACTTTTAGGCTAAAAAGCTCTCAGGAAAATTGGAGAAAGAAAGCTCCTTGAAGACATACGAAATGATTCATTCGCTTTCCTCAACGTTCACAGCGATAACCGTGGCTTTCAAACAGAAGTCAAGAATTATATCAGAACTAGAATAACTATAAAATACAATTACTTTTATATTGGTGATATTGCTTGGAGTAACAAAAATTAGTACTAATAGTTTGGAAATAGCCTCTTACTGTCTTCCAAAAATCGATTTGAAGATTATGCGTTAACTGTTTAACGTGGTTGCGAGCATATTCACTGAAGTGCTAAAAGTCATAGGATACGTCCCTAATAACGTGTGGGGCCCCATCGATCACGGTGAAGTGCAGCAACTCAACGTAGCAGGGACGCGACAAGTCACTGGAGAGATGTGCATTGTGCAGCCATGCAGCTTCGATTGCCGTCCACAGTTCGGTGGTTGTTGCAGGTGGAGGATCCTGGGCACGAATAGTCCATTCGATGATATCTTACATGTCCGGCGATATAGGGGGCCAAAGCATGCGTTAGAAGTTGCCAGAATGTTCCTCAAATCAGTCTCGCACCATTGCGGCCCGGTAACGTGGCGCATTGTCATCCTGGAAAGAAATCCATTTTTGGCGGGGCACACCAAGTCCATAAAGGACTGGAAATGATCACCAAACAGCGGAACATAGCTCTGACCGGTCAATGTCCGGTTCAAGCGCACCAGAGGACCCAAACCATGCCAGGTAAACACGCCCCCCACCATGATGGAGCCACAACCAGCTTGCACAGTGCCTTGTTGACAACTTATGTCCATGGCCTCATGGGGTCTGCGCCACACCCGGACCCTGCCATCCGCGCGTACCAATTGGGAACGTGACTCATCTGACCACGCTACATGTTGCCAGTTCTTAAGGACCAGTCCACGGGTTCCCGAGCCAATGTGAGTCGCCGTCGCCGATTAGTAGTGGGACATGTATCGGTCTTCGGCTGCCATACCCCATGGAGACCAAATTGCGCTGCGCTGATCTCTGAGACACGTTCCTGGGACGTTCTACATTGATTCCTGCTGTCAGTTACTCACGGTTGCTTTTCTGTTTTCCCGGACGAGTCTGTCCAGACGTCGCCGGTCGTGGTCATTCAGCACCCGTGGTGTCCACTGCGTTGCCCCTGGTGGGTCGTAATGCCTCCAATGCGGTACTCAGGCTCCACTCTTTACACCGTGGAGCGAGTAAAGTTCAATGTCTGAACGACTTCCGAAATCGCATCCCCGTTCGTCGAGCACCAACTATCATCCCGCACTCAAACACCGATAATTCCTTTCGGGTTGCCATCACCACAGTATACGACGTTTCACTGAACTCATGAAGTCTAACTGACCACACTGCAACTGCTTCGCGTTCTTCGACCGATTTTCCGCGTTGCTGGCACGCCGTAAACTAGTTCCCTCCTGCTATCCCATGACTTTTGGCATTTCAGTGTATTATCAAAAGTAATGTTTTTTCTCAAACTGTAGGCATTAGCTTTACATAATATATGATAATTTCTCAAATTTTAGGTACAGCATCAACAACCGAGGAGAATTTGAAGTTTCTTCATACCCTTGACCTAAAATTTGATCTTCGTCCAATTGCTTAATCTGGCGTCAACCTAACTTTAAAAAATCAAACAATGTTTCATTGTTCTATTATTCGTTATTTGATCAGTTACACTCCTCACCACGGAACTTCTATACCAAACTGATTTTATTCCTACTTCTCTAACCAAATGCCGATACTAGAAATGGGTAAAACCAATTTTCCTTAAAAAAGAAGAAGAAGAAGAAAAGAAAAATAGCGGTTATGCAAAAGGACTGAAATCTCAAAACAACCAATTCTAGCTTTTTGTTCAGAATTAGATGTCTGGTGGTTTTGTTCATGATAGAGTTGCTACCTTTTGATCAATAAATTACGAGACATTCGGCAAAAAATACGGGATAATACCAAAATATAAGAGACAAAGCTGAAATAATCTAAATTGAAAGTAACTAGTACTACAATATGACTGACTACACGCACAATTTAAAGCCTCCTGCTCACACTTCAAAAACGCTGGCAGATGGAAAATATATATTTCATTTTCTAACCACAGTTATCGGTTATCAACTAGAGCGAACAAAAGGCACGAGTCATGTTGGCCTGCTCGCCAGGTACATAGTAAAAGTTCGAAAGGAGTCCATCACTGTTTATTTATTAAGATTATTGATATGTTGAGAATATGTCTGTGAATTTACTACTCATTATACGGGACAACGACTTGCAATACGGGACTCATAATTTGTACCTAAAATACGGGACATCCCATATTATACGAGACAGGTGACAACCCTATTTAATGATCTAGTTTTTGGATTGTTGTGTCAAAATCGAAACAAAACTTTGCGATGCGAATAATACAGAATACGACTAACCGAAGAGAAATGTGGCATAAGCAAAATTTATTGGGTATTAAAGGAAAAAGAATAAAGCAACAAATTAATAATAAATTCACGCCTGATGAGCTCAACAATCATTTCGCTAATATAAAACTTACGAATTCAGTCAAATACAACTTATCTGATACAAATAACGCAAATCATCAAAATACTTTAAATGTCCTTTGAATGTATTGGCCCTGAAACAGTTAAAAAGCTATATCTGCTGTAGGCAACGATCAAATTTCTATTCTTTCTATAAAAAGGATCCTACAATAGGCCTATATTATAAATCCAATAACTAATATGTTCAATCTCAGCCTTATGTCTGGTACTTTCCAATCTGATTGGAAAATAGCACAAGTATTATCGTTCCCCAAAACACAAAACGTATTAAGTGTGGACGATTTTCGCCCGATCAGCATCCTTCCCGCCCTCTCAAAGGCGCTTGAATACATTGTTAGCGACCAAATTCGGACACACCTAACACAACACAATTTAATGGATCCACTTCAATCGGGATTTCGCAAATATCACAGTACGGCAACTGCTCTAGTATGCATCACGGATGATATAAGACTGGCACTAGGTAAAAGAGAGATCACCTACCTTGCGCTTCTAGATTTTCTAAGGCATTTCAGTCAATTTACCACAAAATCTTACTGCAGAAATTATCTCATTTTTTAATTTTTTCTTAGGGAGCTGTTATATGTGTGAAAAACTATTTGTGCGATAGGAAACAATTCGTAAGTATAGCCGGTAAAAATTTCTCACTGCGCTACCTAACTCACGGAGTACCCCAAAGAAGTGTCCTGAGACCTCTTTTATTTTGTATGTATGTAATTAACCTCCCATCTGACCTCTCACACTGTAAATATCATTTGTACGCTGACGATTTCCAAATATACATATCATGTCGCCCACAAAACCTAGAAACCACTATTTCCAAATTAAATGAGGATCTTCAAAAAATCAGCGAGTGGTCATCTAAAAACAGATTAGTAATTAACCCAGTAAAATAAAAATGTGTACGTATATTGTACAACCAATTAGCTCAGTACATGCAAAAGGATAATCTTCCAGCAGTATGTCTAAACCAGACTTATTCTCTATTCTACGACAGTCAAAAACCTCGGTGTAATCCTAGACGAGCCCCTAGAATGGAAACCACACATCAATGCAATGTGCATGAAAGCATTCTCGTCCCTACACTCACTCACTAGACTTACAAACATTTTTTGCCCACCCACATCAAATCAATTCTAGTAAAGTTACTGGTATTCCCTCATCTGGAATATTGAGATGTAATTCTAACCAATTTCAAGGATGAACTAGCTAGGCGACTACAGCACGTACAAAATGCCTGTCTTCGATTTATTTTCCTTCTCAAGTACTCAGACCACCTGACTCCCTCTTATAGACAACAATGCTTAAACTTAATGAAAGACGCAACTTACACAAATTAACACTTCTCTTCAAAATACTTCGCCTTCAACACTTGCACGTCGCAAATTAAAAAAGAAGACAGAAAAAACGAATAAGAGTAAATGCAAAGCTTCTTTTATAGTTATTATGCTGATAAGCTATCTTTGTATATTTTATAGTTATTATTATTAGTAGTATCATTATCGATGTATGTCCATATATCTTATCAGTCATAAATTGTAAACAGGCTTGTGTTTTCTTTAAAATGTTAACATGTAAGAGTGTGTGCATTGTGTCTGTTTATACGTGTGTTTTTTTTTCCTTTGTGTAGTTATATATACTAATTTAGTGTTAATTCTCTTTCTTAATTATTATCAAATTATACTAGTATTAATGTTGATAGCTTATATAGATTATGAATGTATGGTTGAGTGGAAGAGAAGGCATTTGTGGCCTTCTTCGCCATGGAAAATAAGCCAATAAATAAATAAGAATCAAGTTTTCAGCTTTCTTTCCAACTCGAAAGAAAAGTAACAGACACAGTAAAGAAATTCATTTAAGCAAGATCTTCACTGCAAATATACTTCACTTCAAGCCAAACTAAAAATATACAACAGCAGCAGCGAATGAAACTTGGATATTTAACCGAATACCGGGGCTTGTATTATTAAATAAAACGAATTACAGGGTTCAAACAGAAAATGGATAAAAAAGTAAAAAAAAAAAAAAAAGTAAAAAAAAAGTAAAAAAAAAACCTGTTGTTTTTCAATGCATTTGTTTGATCGAAGAAACAAGGGAAAAGGTGCGACTGCGAATACCTCTTTCATGTTTATCCACGAAATACATTACCCATAAAATTTTCGTATTTTGTAATGTTCAAAATGTGAATTTCTTCTGTCACATATGTATTTCGTGTATTCTCTCTCTCTTTCTTTTTTTTTTTTTTTCATTTTCAAATTTCACCTACATACGTTTCCTCTACAGTCCCCAGAAAATATTTTTCGTGTCTGTGAAAGTCTTTTTCGTCATTGCTATTTTCATTTATATTCTTGAATCCTCAGGTACTATATTTTGATTATAATTATTTCTAAAATACTTAAAATTTTAACTCTCTCTCCTATGTTTGCACTTCCAATCTCTATGTTCATCGTAAGTAACCTTTACTCCATTCACCAATTATTTCATTTTCGTTTTTCAGTTCTAGTTTTTCACACCTTTTTCTGTAACCTAGAAGATTTTCCAACAATATACCTAGTGTTATGTACGTGTGTTTGAGTTGCAATTTTAGGTTTTTCTTGCAGATTAGTTTAATATTAGAAAGGAATCTTAGAAGAAATTTCAGTTTGAGATAAAGAGCATCTATAAAATAAAACCCCAATATAAAATAATCGTCAAGACTGCTTACACATGCGATTCCCTCTTGCTTCCCCCAGTGTTTCTTAAGAGAACACTCTCTCCCTTCCTTTTTTTAAATAACAGTATGCAAAATAATCGTTGGGAAGAAATAACAATTTTCAACCGTAGTACGGATGGGACTTTCCCAGACGGATTAACTTCGCAAAATATAACCAGAAGTTATTAGACCAAAAACTCATGTTCTTTCACAGCACTGACGTGAGGGGGATCATGAAGAAAAGACGGGAATGGGGAACATTTTTATTGCATGGACAAACAATACTGTGGCTCTCACGATCGTTCATTCTATCCGTGTGACACCTATTGTGCTATTGATGAACCTATTATGACGCTAGAGCCTACCCATTAAAAGAGGCTGCTGTGAAGCATACAAAAACTAGGAAGGAGGAATGGAAAAGCAAAAATTATACTAATACATACGTACATACATTCGTAATAGTACAAACTATTCTTAAGTATGAGTGATATTTATTTCTTTTCACATAGTAATTTCTGAAGTTTTTTTCTCTGAAACTCGAAAAAAAATAACAAAGAGTATATGAAGGAAGATAACAATTGGATTTTTTTTTCATCTCATTTGAGGGTGAATAGAGATGGTGTGAAACGTTCCAGGGGAAGGTTAAGCAAATCATTGTAAATGCATGGTGCTTCTTAATGTCTTTTGTATAACGAGCGTGCTGCGGATTTCACGTTTTTCTTTTCTTTTGTTAGTGTCCATTTAGCTGTCGACAGGCGAAACTGAGTGTCTACTTCCTGGACCAGGAGGGTTGATGGGGGTAAGAGTTGCAATTTTTTTAAATGTGGATCACGTTGTTAACTTGCTACAGAAAGTAAAGCCGTTTTACACAAAATAAAAATCCAGACCATTTTTTAAAAACTTTTATGCGTTTAAATCATACGTTATATTATCACAACAAGTTTTAAGTTGTTTTTTTTGTATATTTTTTTCCATTGCTCTAGGCTTGTATTTCGTTTTCATCTTTTCAACTTTGTGAGAATAAGTTATGATGAGTGTGCAGAGCAACCCTACTCATGACTTAACTTCAAAACTCCCCAACAATTTTCTCTTCGTTTTGACAACATTTTTTTGTTTAAAAAAAGGAAGTAGACTTTGTTTACTTTTATTATTATTATTTTTTCAATACTACGATTTCCTTTAATTCTCTTTTAACATTAACAAAAATAGCCAACAATCCGTCCGTAAAATTTTAGGATAAAATTACGTTTCCTTTGAAAGTGTGAAAACGTATTGGTGCTTAGGTTTTAGAGTTTGTATGTAGCAAGTTTGAGTTATTGTTTGTACCGACTCAGTTGCACCAACACAGAATAAATAATCTTATATAATACAATGAAGCCACCGTTAATAACTATACTATCAGTAGTTTACGGTTTCATTTTTAAGTGAAATTTAGATTAGAGTACTAAAATTGTGGTCTTAAGATGAAAATCACTTCCTGCTCATCGACAGCGAGGACACTACCCAGGTTCCTCTCATTGTTCTGCAAATCCCAGTTATGCTAATTTGAATTGCAGTCTGGGTAGTGCGGAGGACAAAACTACTTTGATAGTTAAGTATCATATTTTGACCATGATATGGTTTCATGGGCACGTTAGTATGGCGTATTGTCTTCCTGAAACTGCATTGTTATGAATGTAAACGATTTAGATTTGGGGATTTGGTAACAGTAGCTTCCCGTAGTAGGACGTAGGACCACTGAAAGATTGAGATAATGGCAAGAGGATGAATTGAGTACCTTTGTGGAATACAAATGCTTCATGGGGAACCAGTTGCTTGGTGTTGCTTATTTCATATTCAAACCCGATTATTTGCGTGATGGAGAAGACTTAACTCGTTAAATCATGCAGTATTTTCTTAATCCAGTTTGCTCCTCAGATGTATGACCTTTAGACATCTAAGTTTCAGGCCGGGATAGGGGAGAGGAAAATATTTGTACCACGGCCTATGTTGAAGGTGCCATCCCGGCATTTGCCTGCTGTGACAGGAAAATCCACGGGAAAACCTTAGTCAGGATGGTCGACAGCTGAAATTGAACCCACGACCTCCCGAATGCTACGCCAACGCTCTACCACTGAGCTACGGCGGCTTCGTACTCTCATCATGATTATCAAAATAGTTATGTTAGGAGAATTTGTAACACAGTTATTCTGTTGTGCTACTGGATGCACAACGCCATTTGTATAATTAGATTAGAAAATGAGTTGCCGTTAGATAAACAATCAGTCAAATTTAAAATATTTTCATATCTGTCCTATTATGTCTATTCCAGAGGAGTAAATGGCTGAATAGAGCAAAGAGAGCATTGCGCGCTCTAAGTAACTGAGCAAGGTAACAGATGAAAGAGCTACGCCGCTTATTAGATTAACAAACTGCACATATACTTCTTCTGCTTCATTTATCACCGGGTTGTCTATCGAATCATATATTATAGAACACACACACATATCACACAATACAACAGAACCAGCTACCTCTTTTTTTTTCAAACTATATTATAGCAGTCACGCTATCTAAACAATATCAAGTATTTGAATCTATGTACAGTCTGTCCTTGGCGGGGGGAAATCATAGGTTTCCAACTTATAAATGAAATATATGCTTGTTCACTCGCATTTAGCTCTCAAACCACGTGCATTTATCTTTGCAGCGGCCTTGTCACCACGTAGCTTCTCTTTGACGTCATGCTGATTCTTATCATCCTTTTTCGGCAGCAAGCTTCTGTTTTCTCCCTCTCCTATCCTGCTGTTATCAACCATACCTCCTCCTGCCCCGTGTTTCAACCTCCCATGATCCAAACTAAATTACTCTGTTTCACATTAGCCTATTTTGTTGATTGATTTTTTCCTTCTTTTTTTTTATCAGATATCTGATTGAAAGATAAAAGTCTCTTTGTTGACTCTTTTCAATAGGCTGAGGGTTTGATTACGCCTGGACTCCAGCGTGCATTCAAAAACCTCCCTTCTTTCCTCCTCCCAGCGACATCTCGAACTTATGTCATTGTCCCGTTCAATTTCAAGGGAAGATGCTATCTTAATTAAAGGATACTAAACTTTCTCGTCAATGTCAATGCAAAATTTCTTTTTCAATGCACTCGGTTTTAATTTTGTGGCTGTCATTAGAGCTAAAAAGAAAAATAGAGAACTATTAATTATGGAGAATTAGTGTGAGTATATTGTTGCTATGAAAGACGGAACATCTTTTTATTCTATTGATATGTTTGAAGGACTCTGTAGTTTGTAATTAGTACATCGGCTTCTATGGAAAGAATAATTTATTGAAAGTGATAAAAAAAAATGTGTTTCTCCTAGTTTTAAAATTAAGACACTAAGTAAGAAATGGAAATATCAAGAATTTCTCAGCCTTTCACTTTACAGTTTATGCATACACTACGGAAAATTAAATGCATGTCTCTCAGACGAAATGTCTAAATGCATAAAGTAAGAAGCGATTGAGATGCCCAAACGTTTCACACGGGGCACTTAATCGCATATCGGAATGTAATCTCAAATAATACATTACTCAGCAAATCAAAGCATCATATATATATATATATATATATATATATTTATATATATATATATGCTCCTATGTATTTTGTCAGATGTCATATTTTATGCAATGTCTGTATTTTTCATTCACCATTTTAACAGAAATGTTAAAAATTGGACATCGTCCTCCATCAAAAGAAGAGATTGAAAATGTAAAAGCAAGTTCTTAAAGATCCCTTTGGTGCTCTATTCTAACATATAAGTCGTTCCATTGCCAGCTTTAACCGTCGTTCATAAATAAAATTAAAATTAGAAAGAAAGTAGTTTATTTTTTAACATGTATGCAATGAATATTATATTAGATTAATTGTTCACCATATACCTAATAAGAGATCAAATTCTTGTAAAATATTTTGTCAGACCGATTTTGGCCATTTTACATTGGATAGTTAGCAACAATAACAAGGGCAAGGATTTGGAAAGAATCAGTCCTGACTTTATTCAGGGTACCATTCCATCAGTTGTCTGGTATCACCAAGGGAAACTGAGGAATCCTCAGCCAGGATATACGGCACCTTCCGATTACAAGGCGAACACGCTACTGATTGATCCATCTCGTCGGTTAATTTTCCGCGTTAGTAGTCTTTCTTAGTACTTCATGGTCTTTCACTCTTCAGAAATTGTCAACCACATTGAAATTACTGGTTTGTAGATTTAAAGAGCATGAAAACTCTTTTATGTTACTGGAATAATAAATTATGGCTTGATAACATGTAATTTCCAAATGGTAAAATATAATACAAACAATTTTCGTTTATTATTCAAAGAGGCTTAGAGATACAATAATTGAGATTAACCTAAATTCTTGACAATGGTGTTGTGGACAATATATATCAGAATTACAGCAAAAGAACGTTTTGAAGGATAAAGGGAGGGAGAAATCACGTGCTGAGATATTTTTTCAGTTTCTTTATGTTTTCTTTGTACAAGATCCTCAAATGAGATTTAATGGTGCTAAATTATGACACTATAAATGTATCATTTCGTATTTATCCTTTTCTTTGCAAGATCAAAACTATCACACTATTTGTTCCCCCCCCCACCACACACACATCCAACTACTTCCACATCAACATGCACGGCAGCGCATGCAGCCAAGTTCTCCGCGTCACAAAGCGTCAGCACTGCCAGAAGCATGTTATATAGGAACAAGAGTTATCGGCGATTTCGAGGCCGCGTACGAAGAAAGATGTTAAAGATAGGAATATGAACTTTCAAAGTTAAGGAGATATGGCAAATATGTGCAGGTGTGCAAAATTTCATATTCGTAACTTGAAGCATATTCGAGTTGTGAACCCCTGAAATAGCGTATTTTAGGCTGACTCACTCATCATATTGTTTAGGGTGTTCGGAATAAGCTAGAAACATGAAATTTGGCATGAAGGTAGAGGATGATAAGTAGGTTAAGAAAATATTACAAAACCTTGAAAAAGTTGCCACCTTGGATCCAAAATGGCCGCCAAAACGAAATCTCGAAAGAATACACAGCCTAAACGGCTGGAGCTAGAATAACGAAATTTGGTGTGACAGTACATCATTATTAGTCGGTTAGGAAAATATTACAAAATGTCTTCAAAGACGCCATCTTGGATACAAAATGAAATTTTCATAGAATACACAGCCTAAACGTTTAGAGCTAGAAAAAAAAATACAGTATGACGGTACATTATCATTATTATCTTACGAAAATATTACAAAGTGTCTCCAATAACACAATCTTGGAACCAAAATGGCGGACCCCATAATCCATTTTCCATACCGTTTTAGCTAGAGTTACAGATTTTGGCATAAATGTGTATTATCAAGAGTAGTTTAGAAAATATTACAACATTTTGAAAAAGTCGCTCTCTTTGATTCAAAATGGCAGCCCAAAAACCATTTTCCACACCGTTCGAGATGGAGAAATGAAATATGATATGAAGGTGTACCATCACAATTAGGTCACGCCAATATAAGATAATATGAAAAATGTCATCTTTAATCCAAAATGACCGCCCAAAACCCATTTTCCAAACCACTGAAGCTAGAGAAAAGAAATTTGACATGAAGGTGTACCATCATGAATAGGTTTCAATAAATGGGGCAAACCACCATGGGGAAGATCAGCACCATGGGGCCGCAGTCCACCGTAGAGTCTGGTTGTGATAAAGGGAGCGCAATCCAGCAAAACTCACAAGTTGTGGGTACAGCCCGCCACGGAATACTGGAGGCAGCGCACCCAGCGAAGCAAGTACAAATATTATATACTTACAAGAAGCTGTGAAATCCGAGCAAAAACGCCAGACGTGCAAAAAGTTCAACCAAGTTCTTCAGCCCTAAAAAGTGGTGAAATGGAGGACGGGCGAACCAAGTTCCTTGGCGACAGCATGTAAGAGGAACACTGGAACTTGGCGCGAGGTGGCAAAGTTCATGATCTTCAAGCCATAAGGCTGGTTGGTGGCGGCCCTAAAACCCACCACGCCTACCACCACCAACCTAAGGCTCGAAGTCGAATATTATGAACCTTGCCACCTCGAGCCAAATTCCAATGTTCCTCTTACATGCTGTCGCCGAGGAACTTGGCTCATCCGTCCTCCATTGCACCACTTTTTAGGGCTGAAGTACTTGGCTGAGCTTTTTTCACCTCTGGTGTTTTTGCTCGGATACACTATTCCTGACAGTAATGCACCCTTTGTCTCATTTACAACCCTCAGTTTTTCATCCCTCAGTGATTTAATTGCGTCCCCCAAGCAATTCCACTTTAATTGGTATAATCAACCTCCCAAACGAGATCATCTAAAGAAATGTTTACGTATACATTCGCATGTAGATAAACATAACACATTCTGTTAATGCTTTTCTTAAAACAGGTGTATTAATTTTCATGCTTAAAGGTCTCAAATTATAATCATCCTTTGTCTTTTGTTTTAAATGAATATAACTTCTATATCTAGTAGAATAGGAGTTCTGTAAATGGAATTTTCTTCAGTTTGTAGTTCATTAGATATTCGTTTACTGGGTCCAAACTCGCTCATATTTCTCTGTCATGCAAATAGCCAATTATTACTCAGGAATTTCAATCATCATAACTTGTAATTTCTTTAAAGATATGTGTAACTCATAGAATTTCAAAAAGATGTGTAATTGTTTTATGGTAACTTGGTAAACTTTATTTTATATGGCCAGTCTAGTAACTTATGACTTCGGCCTGTCACGTTCTAGATAAAGGCCACACCCATGCCCCTGCCGGGACTCGAACCCGGGATCTTCGTGTCGTTGGCCTAATGCCTTAGACCGAACGGCTACCTGGTCGGCATAATTGTTTTATACATATAGAAGAAAAATGAATCTTATACACAAGGAAAAATATAACGAATACATTTAAAAGCATAGAAAATTCAACATATTAAACATCCTTCTTGCTGGTTTTTGTTTCTTTAATGCTAATACCGATCGGCCGCGGCTGAGTGGTAGATCGTTGGCTTCGGAAGGTCCTGGGATCGATTCCAGCTGCCGACCATCCTGACTGAGGTTTTCCTAGTTTTTTTTCCTGTCACACCAGGCAAATACCGAAATGCTACCTACTAAATAGGTCTTGTCCATCTACCCTCCACAGTCCTTTCCCCCACCCTATCCCGGCCTGAGCTTCAGAGGCCTAAAGGCCTTAAAATAAATTCAAATTCCTTAATGCTACTTCATATTTTTGCACTTTTAAATGCACTTTTAAGTGACCAAAGTTGACTCATTTTATGTGTGAAAGAGGTGTACGACAAGTACAATTTATTAACAGTGCAGTTAAATGGAAGAGCGCGATTTTGCTTTTAATGGAAAAGCTCTTTGTATGGAGCCATCTGCGTGAAAATTCATATCAACAGAAGAATGAAACTAAATCTAATTTAGATGGGTCACAATTATGATTTAAAACTTAATTTACTTTCTGAAGTTCAACTCACTTACAAGAAATAACGAAATGCATGGACATGGGGCAATAGGAGTAAACTTCTTTTCCAGAAATAAGAATGCTTTCGATCGTTAGTAGTATTCTAAAATAAATACAATGCAATATTAAACCCGTAAATACACCTTTTAAATGTACCTCTCATTGTCTGTTAAGCCTACGGAAAATCGAGTGTATGTACATTTTCAGCTTCTCTTTACACGAATAACAATATTCACAAACTTTCAATAATAATTGGACATTTTAGTAGAACACCTATATAATGATAAACATGTTTTTCATTTAAATATTATTGTAGTGAAATTGTAGTACCTTCACGTGTCGGACCGAAGTCCAAAGTTACTAGACTGGCCCATCTAAAAATAAAGTTTTTTTTTTTGTAGTACCTTCAGAAGGGAATTAACGTGTAAATATGAATGTATTTCCTTCATGAGTTTGTAATTTCTGAAAGTTGACCGCCTGAAGAAATATTACAGTACCGTATAAAATATTTTTTTTATATTCCTTGTAATTGCTATTTGTGCTGGATATTGAAGTATTCTTCAAACGAAATACTTTGATTTTTTTATTTACTATTCACACGTTCTTACTTGAGTAGAATAGTACTTTAGACTTGGCCGCCATGTTCGGGACTGGTTTTAACCATAGTTACTGGATGTAGCACGCAACTATATTCTTACGTCCAGTAACTATACTCAAAACCTGTTTCAAACACGGCGGCCATTTTAGGTCTAAAGTTTGGTACTATTCTACTACTTACCGTCAAATGGGGTTACTTTGGCCTTTTGTGTACTACTATGGCCCAGCGCTTGGAAAAAGACATGTAAGTTCATAGCATCACACAAGGTAGCGATATCAAAAGAGTTTATAGTGCGGCCGGTAGATTGCAGTATTAGTAACATAAGGCACACGTGAAAAGAGGAAGAAAAGAAGTATATGTTGTGTGTTCTTGTGTTTCGAAGTCTTGCGTTATGACGCGTCAGTTTTGTAAGCATGGAACTTTACATTGTGCAGACAAATTGTGAAAGCTAAAATAAGTGTAAGTAAACCAATGTACCACTAATATATCTGTAAACATGTTCTGAAAGTTTTGCTACTTAAGTATAAGGATTTTAAGCTATGTAAAGATTTTTCTGTGAACGTAGCAAGATTTGGAATTCGTTGAGGGTAACTTTGGCCCACGTGCTATGAAGATCTTCCCCAGCAAGATGACAATGAGACGACAACAGTTTCAAAGAAACATAAAGTAACTCAAAGAGTGAGAAGAATCCACCAGCGTCGAAATCAGATGAACATCCTTCATCATCTTCAAGTAAGAAACGGGGGCGATCAAGAAGGCACTAATTCCTGAAGATCAATCTGACAGCTCACTACAGCGTTCATGATGACAGCTGTTCAGATGTTAAGAGTGATGACATCTTCCGTACCGATACAGAGGAGGAAGAAGCAAATGCGCGTTTGCAAGAAATGACTTTTAGTTAAAAAATGGAGTTAAAAGAAGACTTTGTTGTGGTCAGATACGACAACAAATACTATTCAGGACGTGTCAAACGAATGGCCAAGGAGGATGAAAATGGACCAACTGTGGATTGTATGGTCGAAGGAAAGAAGTGTTGGGCATGGCCTAAGGAAGCAGATGTGTTTCTCTATCAATGGAGTGAAGTTATACAGAAAATCAACACTCCAAAGCGTTTAAATAAAAGGGGTCATTTCGCAGTTCATGAACTTAGACCAATATATTCAATAAAATAGTTTTTCATTCCTATATTTTTTTTTTTTCTATTTAGTTGTGCAATAGACATCATACTGAAACAACATACAGTTAGTCTTCATTAAGTTGTAGCTTTACATTAACAAGTCATGTTTCTATTTAAAAAGAAAAAGAAGAAGAAGAAATTTCAATTTCGGAACGTTTGTGGTATCCAGCGTTATTTTTGAGGTGCGTTGAGTGGTTCTGGGAGTAATAAAAAGGTTTTTGCACATAAAACTATTCTTCTCTTTGCTATTGATCACACTGAATTTACTTTGGCCCAGTACATACAAATAAGGTTATAATAATAATAACCACCGGCGTTACAGACCGATAGGTTCTGAGCCTGCCCTAACGCCATCTGTTCGCGCTTGGTGGTCCGTGGTGAGTTACGGCAGTGTGGTCAGCATTACGCGCCATCTAGCCACGAACAGGCGTATTAAGAGCTTTCTAGACCAAGTGACCGTCACGTCTTCATTCACGTAACTCCCCAGTTTTCCTCACGACGCTGGGTGGACGCCGAAAAGTGGGACTCCAGTCGGGAATTGAAGCCGGGACCGCACGGACTTGAGTCCAACGCTCTAACCACTAGACTTTCCACGGAGACAACATGATATCGACGACCTAGTGCGATAAGAACTGGTCATCATATTCCAGGATGAACAGGAGTCACTTCATTGTAATGTCTGGACTAAGATACATATACTGATTTCTGACTGATATTTTACTTCTACATTTTTACTTCCACAAAAGGGGAAAGATTTTGGTGACTGAAAATAAAAAAAAGAAGAAAATAGAGGGCTGGAACTAGATGAATAAGTATCGAAGCAAATTTTCCATTCAATTTATATCCTGTCACGCTGTCCCATGACAGACGGGGGCAATAACAATTTTCGTCCCTACCGATTTGCATAGCATAGTGTTAAGTCTTCGGTATGTTTGATTAATGCGTTCATTAATGGTTATTGTGTTAAAGCAACGTTATTCAAACGCATAGGCAACTGCAACAAGCAGAAACCTATGATCATTGTTAAAAGTGGAGTTAACAGTGCGAAAACAGAGAGAAATAAGGATGGGGTGAAGAGGAAGCAAGGAGATGGGGGGAATTTGTGCCCATTGCTTTTGTATTTATTCCTCTATTTATTGATCGCTTGCTTCCCGCTCTAGTTCTCATATTCACCGCCGCTGGCGCCACAGTCACGCTACTTCCGGCAATGCCTTGTTTCGGAGTTTCCTCCTTTTCCCTCACTTCCCCTACCTGCTTCAACCAACCATACAATAGTACAACTCGCGAGATAAGTCAGACTGTGCTACAGCGGCATAATACCACCACGGTCCTTTCTCTCTCTCTCCTCTCGATTTTTCACGTCATTCATTGCCTAACAATAGCTCAGATGAGACTAATTCGTCGCTTTGTGCACCTGAATAATAAACTGAATACCCAAAAAAAGAAGAAAAAGAAAACGAAAAAATACACTGTGTGCATTTAAGCTTAACATATTATAAGGGGAAAATAATTTTACGAAAAAAATCACCTTTGTCTTCGAACAGATTTATTTGCACGTGACTTTATTATGTCATTCTGTTATAGATTTTTGTCAATCATTGCAAAGAAATAGTTCTGTACGCGTTTACAGTGAGAACTTTTACAAGGAAACAGTGACGTACCTAGTGTGGAATAACAAGGGAGCTTTAGCTTCATGCCTCAGAGAGTGGCTGAAGTGTAATCTAATACAATAGTGTCGACAAGTAGCCTAAATGATATTCAGAGTAGGAAATAATTTACAAGTGTCTTCGTTGTAAATTCACCAAAAACAATGAAGCTTTGTGGAAAAGGAAAAATAATGAAAAAATAATTAATGGAAAATGTATCAAATTTATTATTTATATTTGCAAGACAGAAATAAACACAACGTGATTTTCCAGTGACACCCTGGATTTATGACATAATTATTTTGATTTTTTCTTTCTTACATTAAGATTGATGTAAATCTCCAATGCTTGATTTACTAAAGCAAAATTTACTTTTATTAATGTGACTTTTCCTTGCTTGGCATTCCAATCCTTTTCCTGCAAATTCAAACTTCGAAATGTCATACTTTTGGAGATGAAAGTTCTTTTTCACTTTATGATTTCTATCCGTACCTACCCTTTGTTTTGTTTTTTGAATATCTATCTTGTTCATTGTTCAAACAGCTTGATTGTTATTGGTTTGGAAATTCACTACAACAAGTAACCGATTTCAATAATGAACAAAGTACAAAATTAAAAGAAAAAAAATCGAAACGGACAGAATCTGAAAATACTTCCGAATACATTGTAAGTTAATCTGACTATTAACAAACTATCTGTCAAAACTAGACTAACAATATGTATAATCAAACATTTGAAAAATCGAACAAAAGAAGGATCCCTACAAATGAAACGGTAGTATGGCGCAAGTTTCGATGGTGCATATGGAGGAAGTCTGTATTTTCTGATTCAAGATCGCCGCCAAGAATACTTACGAACTTCGGCCTGAGCCTGAGATGCCTGACGGCCGTAAATAAAATTCAAATTTAATTTATGAACTTCAAGATTGAACTCTTTAGGATAGAATTTACAGGAGCAGTATCTCAGTTTCGTGCAAAGAAAAATAAATTAGAAATAGATCGACAACCTTCTTGAGTCGGAAATCTCGATTAACAATAATAACTTTAATGGTTGTATGCAAGCCTATCAGAAAATAAAATAAACGATTAGAAAACGATATGAATGAATTAATAACTTAAAAAGAAAGCTTTTAAAATGATTATTATTTACTCTCTGTTAATGATTATTATCCAAATGTATATCTAAATCATAGTGTATATTTAATCCCGCAAGCAAATTTGAGGGTTATACAGGGTGTCTCACATAAAATCGGTACGCCTCACGGTTATATATATATATATACCGGTTAATCATCTCTAGTCAAGTTGCGTGTAAAGTGGCAACACTGTCTCGAAAGTTGGCTACACTGCATTTTATCGGAAAGTTGAGTGCATCTGTGTGTTCGTGCGTCAGTTGTTGTGAGAAGCTCGTATTGTTGAGTTGTTGCAATGTGTTGAATCAGTGCTTGTGGTAACAAGGAACATTTGTGACAGAAATGGGACAGTTTGCATTAGAACAGCGAATTGATATTGTGGAATTTTACATAAAGACAGGCTCCATCAGGAAATGTAAAGAAATGTTTCAAGCGAAGTATCCTGGTAGGAAACTGCCCACGACCAGCACTATTCATGATCTGTACAAGAAATGGAGGGCTGTAGGATCCGTTCAGAATATGCAGAGGAATAGGCGACCGACAGTGAGGACCCCTGAAACTATAGACATAATTCGCATGGACATTACGAGTAGTCCCCGCAAGTCGGTAAGGAGGTTATCGCAGCAGGTTGGTGTACCTCGTACATCGTGTCATCATGTACTAAAAGATATGAAATTAAAAGCCTATCATGTCCGTGTGGTGCAAGAGTTAAAATTTGAGGCAGGAAAAAAGAGTTCATTATTGTATCTGGCTGTTGACATCAATTGCTAACGGTTACTTGGACCCCTTGCTTTACTTCATGTCAGTTGAGGCCTGGTTTCATTTGTCAGGCTATGTAAATTCCCAGAATTGCATACACTGGTCGCAGGACAACCCACATATTCTGCATGAAGAACCTCTCCACTCAGAGAAGATAGGTATTTGGTGTGCGTTGTCCGGGATGCGCATTATTAGCTCCATATTTTTCAATAACACCTTAAAGAGTGACAGATATCTAGAGATCTTTGACTCTTTCTATGCACAATTAACAGATGCAGAGAAGCTGTATGCAGTATTCCGAAGATGGAGCAACCGCTCACACATCCAAACAAAGTATGGCCCACATAACCAACGTGTTCCCTGAAGAGAGACTTGTCAGTAGAGGCCTCTGGCCCCCAAGGTCCCCGGACTTAACATCGTGTGATATTTATTTATGGGGCACACTGAAAAGCAAAGTGTATGCTGACAATCCTCGCACAATAGACGATCTTAAACGGAACATTACTAGAGAAATTAACAACATCACGCCTGCAGAATTACAAGGTGTTGCTGGTAACGTCATTAAACGAAGTCAGCGATGCCTGGATGCCCATGGCCACCACTTCCAGCATCTCGTAGAAACAGGTAACTACATGTTTTTTAACGTTACTATTATCTATTCTTTTTAGTTAGTTCATTGTTACTGTTAAAGTGTTGTTTGAATCTCGGGCGTGAGGATTACCGGTTTTATGTGGGACACCCTGTATTTATAGCTAAACTCTTTGCCAATCTAAGTTTGCAGAAACGTAATAGCAATAGCTCTAACCTCCAAAGGAATATATCCACATCGCTATTATAAGTGGCGTCGAGCACTCGTATTATTATAAAAGGTGAGTTGTGAGGCCATTTAATTATAATAACACCACACATATAATACCATATGAATTCTTTCAGTACATTTCTAACAACTTCCGCAACTATATTATAATGACTGACATAAGCCTTCACAGCATAACAGCCCGACAAAAACAGATTAAGCAACTTCATATCTACAAATACTGCTGGCTAAATCCACAAATTACCTCGTCACACACGACCCTTTAGCAATACCACACCAGATATAGTAATAACATCATCTAACCTTTCAAGTCGCTGTCTGATAGAAGTACTAGACACTATCGAAAGCGACCACGATCCAGTAAAGCTTACACTAAACTGCCATAATCAAGCCAACAAAAACCAAAAGCCATTTATACGCACTTTTCCTCGTTTTGATTAGGCGAACTTGACCAAGCACCGTACAACAATACAACAAGAAACCGGTAGCCTAAATGCACTTGTAACAGAAGATGACCTCTACTGGACCGTAGACAATGGCAATGGCACTCAAAGATGCAAGCAAAGCACACATCCCAACATACTCAACCACAAATTCCAAGCTAAAACTACCACCAGAGTACCCACCAATGATAAAACGATCCAGACAACTTTATAAATAATATCTGCGTACCGGCAACTTAGAAGCCTTGCGTCACCATAGGCAGCTTCAAATGACGATCACAAACTACCTAAAAGCCTACAAGCCAAGAAGCTGGATTAAAACCTGCAACTCACTAGGAGAAACGAGTCACCCGACCAAATATTGGAAAAGTTTTAAGATGCTTACCGGACAGTACGCTTCAGCACCCAACGCATTGCTACAGAATAACACGCCGCTAACAACGGACCAAGAAAAAGCCGATTCCTTTGCCGAATATCTATAAGATGTATTCACACCACCTCCTCAACAAAAGTCATACCACCATCCAGTAGACAGACTAAATCCAGAATCCCCAGTCTGCCAGCACTTCAACCCAATATCAGTCATACTCTGCCAGAAACTAATCCTCTCACTGAAAAAAATAACCACTGAAGAAATCAATCGATCCAGAGCTAACAAACGAAACTCCGCTCCAGCCATAGACAACATAAGCTATCGTCATATCAAAGAAGCTCCCGCATCATTCATACAATTACTGGCAATAATATATACATTTATCCTACGTACAGGCTTCATACCCCAGGATTGGAAAATATAAAAACGCTGATGTTCCCGAAACCTAACAAATCACCAAACTCCTTTACCTCATACAGGCCAATACAGCTAACAACTGCGTTCAGTACAATTCTAGAACGAATATTGATCTACAGATTACATCAACACATCACAGAGCACAGCCTACTACCGATTTACCAAGCCGACTTCCGACCAAAATTCGGTATAAATGACCAACTCCTAAGACTCACGAACTTAATAGTACAAAATTACAACTCACTCAATCCATCCTCCTTAGTATTGTTCCATTTGGAAAAAGCATTCGACAAGGTGTGGCACCAAGGACTTATCTACAAACTCATCAAATTTAAACTTCCTGGGGCATATATAAGATTCACATACCAGTTTCTCTCAAACCGATTATCCTATGTAAATATAAACAACACCAGTTCACATCCATACTTCATCTTCAGTGGTGTACCACACGGCTCTGCACTATCACCATTACTATACCTTCTGTATGTAGGAGACTTCCCAAGCCTACCAAACAACGTCCATCTGTTTCAATATGCAGACGATACTGCATTCCTGGCTGCAACTAAAACCATACAAAGTATAAACATTTGCCTGAACACCGCAATATCTAGCTTCGTATCATGGTGCAACAAATGGCGTCTTGAAATCAATTCCACTAAAACCCAAGCAATAGTCTTCATACCACATAACAGACATTCCAAGGAGCATAGAAACCCAAACAGATTATCCATCACAGTCAAAAATACTGCAATAAAGCCAGAAAAACAGGTTACGTATCTAGGCATAACATTTAGCCATAACCTAATGTGGCGACCATACCTAAACAAAAGCATACAACAGATTGAAGCTCCTAAGAAGACTAACAGACACCACATGGGGACTGCGCCCAGAAACAATGCTCAAGGCATACAAAGCCTTCTTAAGACCGGTACTCACATATGGCTTCACAGCGTGGATCACAGCAGCAGAATTCAATTATGAGAAACTAAAAGTCCTGGAGCGTCACGCTTTCCGAGTTGCTTTCCGGATAAAATTGCCCAGCCCGACCAGAGTCCCGTTTGAAAACATCCTGCATCACATAGAACAACTACGATTAAAATGTACAAGCACAAGATTTCAAAATGACCATCCACTACTCGTGGATACTATCCAGACTAACATGAGCTTTAATCAGAGACAGTTAATCATCCAAACACCACTTTCTTTACTGAGCACAATATACAAAAACTCCTTCACTGACGAACACAACGACTTCGGAATAGCCGAAGCACTATCAATTATAGACTGCCCACAATATATAGCATCTTTGAAGATACACTAAACAAACAATTAAACAAAATAACATAATTAAAACGCTTCAAAATTTAAACAATAAATTTGCTTACAGGCAACGAGCAATACATGGAAAGAGACTGTAATCACAACAGAAACAAAGCACAAGTGATGATGAAGTTATTGAAGAATCACATAGAACAGCGACTATATTATAAAAATCTAGTGCTCAAATTCAAACTCATCCCGAAATGAGGGCGAAACCCACGAGGGGGGCTAACCTTACGGGTTAGCAAAAACTAACACACTAACACGTTACATATTTAAGATGGTGAGTTGGCCCACACGTGACCCGTGACGTCACTGCAAACTTGGATTGTCAAAGAATTTAGTCTAAAAAGAAGTAACATTTAGCCATATCAATACACATCTTTTTTTAAATAGAATTTTATTCCATTGGGCCATTCACAATTCGTGAGCTATTTAAGAAAGTAACAGTGTACAGTTCGTGACACGTATTTAAGAAAGTAAATATTATGTTATTTCACGATATTAACAAAAAGTTAATTTGAAGCAAAGAAGCTTTTGCCATCTAACGGAAGCTTGTGTTACCAATTTAAAACATTTCTATTGTGGAAAAGGAAAAATATTGAAATGGTAATTTAACGATTCCAAAACTTTTGTTGGTCACTATTTTGTATTCGAAATTCCATTTTACAAATTCTGAAGCTTCTTTGAGGAGCAGTATTATAGTGATTGTATCCATCAATAAATCCCTATCATAATACATTACCATTTAACATCTTTAATGAATGATCATACAGGTAAAAGTAAATAAATAACTCCTTAGTAAATACGGGTAGGAAAACGCACAGTTTCCGACAAAATTTACCTTTAAAAAAAGTAAGATTTAGAAGTCAACATTAGTTGCTTAAATAACACAGATGCAAATTCAAAGCTTAATTTGTATCATGTTAACTCTACAAATTTCGAAACTAGCTTCCAAAATATAAATAAAAAATAAAATATAAAAATAGAATTACTGTAAATTTAGATTGCAGTCTAACATGTTAGAAAACGTAGAGAAATTTCTGGGTTTCTTCGGAATAACCTTGCCTAAAATAATATGTAAAAGATTTTAAATTCTAAAATACCATATCCGAGTTTAGCATCTTTAACTATATGCAATTGATCAGACGCAATTTATTAAAAACAAACTTTTTGACCATTTTTCGACGCGATTTTGATTCTAGTCGGATTATTTAAGAATACACTATAAAATAGAAGTTCTTAACTGTGTATTTCATTTCATTTCATCTTTTTCAAGTTTTGAACAGTGTTACTGCTATCAACATCGTCAAAATACATAGATACATATATATACATATTCAGTCATTTATATAAAAAAAAACTATCTTACAATTGTTAAAAAGTTTCTTAAAATTTACATTATGTATACTGGTATAAACCTTGTATAACATTTATGATTAAGAGTACATTATGTTTAAAAACCACGTAACAGGCATATACAGTCTTAATTATAATACGCTCTAATATTTTCTTCAACTTCTTGAAGCGAATACCCACTGCATAATTTCAAGACCTTTTTTATTCTACATTTAAAACTTGAGATGTCGAGATTACTAATTTCAAGAGGTAAAAAATTAAAAAATCTTATCCCATTAATTTTTTAACTGTTCTGCAGTTTGGTTAACCTTGATCGTGGAGTTATTAGGTTGTCACAACCTCTAGTGAAGTAATTATGTTGTCCGTCAATGGAAGATTATTAATTATTGATTTAATATAAACGAGACAATGAAAAATATATATACAGGGAAGTGTCATAATACCATAAAATTTAAAAGCTTCTCTACAGGAGTCTCTGGAGCCCATTTTTAGCATACATCGCAAAGCTTTTTTCTGCCAATAGAAGACATTTTTTGCTCCGGTGGAATTACCCCATAAGATAGGTGAGAGTGTATCATAGCATAATATACCACTAGTAAGTATCTAAGAGATACAAGTTGTCTTAGCCTTTTCAATAAATATATGTTTTTGGCTATCTTCTTACATACCGCATTCGTATGATTACTCCAAGTCAATTTCGGATCGATTGTGATACCCAGTACCTTAATACAGTCAGACTGATTCTGTGAGATAATATTCGGTATTAATGAGAACAACATTGACTCAGTCTTGGAATTGTTAAGAACCAATTCATTATATTTTAACCATTTTGATGCAAGTTGTAAAGTGTTAGCATTTAGACTGTGTATTTCATCCAGATTGTGAGCTATTGAGATCAATGTAGTATCGTCAGCGTAAAGTATTGATTTACAGTTTAAATAAATAGGAAAATCATTAATATAAACAGAGAACAAAAAAGGGCCAAGAACCGAGCCCTGGGGTACCCCACGTTTTACCAATTCTACTGAGGAAAATGTATTATTAAATTTTACAATTTGTCTTCGATCTATAAGATAAGAGCGAATCAAATTGACTGTATTAGTCGAGACCCCATACCAGTGTAATTTATCCAAAAGGATAGGATGTGAGATCGTATCGAAAGCTCGACTCAAATCTAGAAAGATAGCAGACGTAATATTTTTCTGTTCAAAACTGTCATGAATTGAGTTGACAAGCTCAGTGATAGCAGAAATTGTGGAGGCACCCGATCTAAAACCATGTTGTGAGCTGTGTATTACATTACCCTGAAAAAAATAAGAGGACAATGAGATAACAAACAGTGTTCAAATATCTTAGAAAATATAGGAACAACTAAATTCACTATCATGTATGTTATCATCAGTCGTGAGGGGTTGAAATACATTATCAACAAAATGTCTATTGAATGTATCAGGTGAGATATCTACCTGCAGTTCAGTAGAAACTTTGGTCGCCCTTTTCATGAGATTCCAAGCAGATGAGACCATATTGGGAGAATTCTGAATATAAGATTCATTATATTGAATTTGAGATTTTTTAACGGCTTTTTTATATCGTGCCCTTACTGACTTATAAGTGTTGATATAATTTGTATCATTTTTTGCCTTTATGAACCAATAGAGGTATTTATATACGTCAGCATAATAATGGTGTCCTCTTTTTTTTTTGTTTCTTTTTTTAATTTTCTGACTCTTGTTAATCAATATTTTCTAGAACGGAACGTTTACAGAGAATTTTGTTTTCATGCTTCAACTTATAGAATTTGGCTAAAGGATTCCGTGAATCGAATTGCACGTACATAAAGCAAGAAAAGTGGCCAAAATTACAAACTTTCTGCGAAAATCTACTTTTTGTACAGAAAGAAAGAATGCAGATCTATAAATCAGATTTGTGGCGAACGACTATAATTCAAAGCTACTGTTTGCCTGATACGTTTCTGTATCATCCCTGAATGTTTCTGTAATGAGGCAAGCAGGCTGCAGCTAAGCATTCATGCTCAGTAACAGGATAGCAGTACCCCTCACAATTAGGACGCAGAAATATTATCGGCCCATATCTATCACACATTTTAGTTTTGAAATATAGTTTAGGTCAAATAACCTATGACTCTTTAACATCTTACTAGATTAACTTATTCAGCGAATCAAATATGTGATTTACAACTCGCTTTCATACTTCACTGGACCACGGATGCTCAGTGATAGAGCGTTCAGCTGTGATGCGTGGGATCCTCTGTTCAATTTAGGCTCGTGCCAGGTGAGGTTTGTGGTAGACAAATACCGTGTGCGTGGGTTTTCTCGAGGTTCACCCATTTCCTCCCACTTCCTTCATTGCACGAATTCTCACGATCACAAACCAAAGTTGTCTAAAGGCCTTAAATAAAATTCAGTTCAATTCAATTCATACTTCACTGTAAATGTCTTTAGAAATAAACAAGAAACAGTTGAAAATGTTTGGTACTGCATTTTCGTGGTAATTTCTACGGTGGTACACTAAGGTAGTTTAAGTTTAGTATAAATCGATTATCTCCCACGCCAGATAGCAGCTAATCCATTCTTATTATATTTCAAGTGTATTTTTCTCTTGAATGAAATTTCAATGCTGCTGTTACAAACACAAGATAGTTCAAACTTTCAAACAGCAAAATTCTTGTATCTTGTAGATTACTGGATACAAGATAAAGAATTCTGTTGTCTGAAAGATTCATAACCAGTTAACGATTTCTGTTCGTATCAGTTTTTGATTCTCTAAACTGTTTATGTTTGATTTTACAGGAGCTGCGTGGCAATTTATTACAGGGGAAAAATATATATATATATATATATATATATATATATATATATATATGTATAAAATATGATACCATCTTATATTGAAAACAGTCAGTTTAAAGTTACCTTAAAGGATCTGTTTACAGCTTAGCAGCCGACAAAATCTAACAATATTTCGTCCGAGTGGGGATGAAAGTTTTTTTTCTTTTTCTGTACAAGTAGTTGAATTTTGTACTGCTCAAAATTGAAGTGATTGATCTTGCAACTTTCATTTATATTGCCTCCTGACCCCTGTAATCCGCCCCCCAAAAAAGTAGACTTCGAAGGGGATTAGTTTTTTTTTTTTTTGAGAACTTCAGTCTGAGATTCGACACACGATTTCCAGGTCCCAAAAGAAAATAGGGTTTATATAAAAAAAAGTACTTCTGCTAAGGTCTTCTGCTTTTGTAAGGGAAGTCGTGACCGCTTCATTCTCCCTCTCTTTCTGATTCTCTCTTCTTCCCGCGCCAGAAACACTTAATAAATTACGTATTTTTGCCGTCGTCGCATTCCTGCAAGGGAATCCTCTTTTTCGGCATAAAATATGCAAGACCTTGCCGCGTTGTCGGCGGCCCTGAAGAGGAAAACGGAGATAGAAGCAGTGAGACTGAGTTGTATGTTTCTTGCTAAGAAAAGAGAGGGAAAGATAAGGCTAAAAAATTTCAAAAGCTGCAGAGAGAGCGTGCAGTATCTTGTAAAAAGTTTACACAGAGCTTTAGTCTTCTTTTTCGGCACTTATTTTTTACCTTGCCTTTTTCTTTTTTACACTTAAGTTAGAGTCTTTATTCTTTCTTTTACGGCTGATCGACATTGTTTATCTATACCTGTATATTATGTTTATCTATACCTGTATATTATATTGGGACATTTCCTCGATGAAAACACTCAAAGAGAAGACTTAATATAGTTTTATAACATACTTTTTTCTACTTGCTTTAACTCTTCTTTCTGGTGTCTCTCCATGCACAGCTGTAATTTATGGCACGAATCGAACATTTGCTAAAAACGAGTATGATGTTGATCAAAATGGTAGTGGCCAACGCCTACACAACTATTTTAATCTATTTCATGTACATTTCTGGGTCGTAATGACACCATGTTTGAAAGAGAGTGTTCTTTGATGAGAGCAATTTTAGTGGATATACACTGTGAGAGGAGAATCTCGAATTCCTATATAGTTATTATTTCGGCATTCGACTCCTGAGACTGAAGGATAAATTTTGGGTGAGCCTTCGAAAGAATTGCGGGTCACCCAAAATCACTCTACTACTTAGATTTACTATCGCTGTGTAGGATTTTATGTTACAATTCTAATATTTCTGTTATACGTGATCGTTCTTACGTAAGTTAGAGATATTTACGAAATGTAAATTATTATTATTATTATTATTCAGGAAAAGCGAAATAAGTTTCACTTTACTAACATACAGATTTCTGCAGGTGACGACACATCCACAAGGTTTACCCATAGTTCTTCTTTAGGTTATAGTTAAATGAATATATAAATCAAATTTCCGGACCCGCCAAAGAGTTTCAGCTCATTTACTGTAAGTGCTCAAGTGAGCACTCTACTACTTAGCCCATGAAAATTATAACGTAAAGAAATAAAAATACAAAATAAATAAGATGTGGGTTTACCAGTTAGGGAAAATGACACCTTAGGTCGATCGACAGAATTTTAGATTCTACCATTCGATTTTTCGGCACTTAAGCACTTTCGTGGATAATTTGTAAGTGGTTGAAGCCAGATCCTACACTGATAGAAGTCTGCAGTCAACTATCTACGTACGAGGATTGCCATTGCAGAGAACATTGAATAGTAAAATGTATGAAAATTATTTGGTTCTCTCATCTAGCGAGAGATATCATTAACTGGTAAGAATTTACGATTTACTTAAAAGTAATTAAAAATGTAAAGAAACTATGGTAAACACGTTAAAAGACAACTTAGATAAACTTTGCTATATAAGAAACTGAAATCACACTGATATAACTGTTATTACAAAAAATCTTTTGGTAAAAAAATGTAGTCATTTCCAGTAATGGTTTAACTATGACATGAAATTTTCAATAATAATCCTTCCATCTAGCTACAAACGTGATACATAAAAGTTTTTTTAAAAAGCAATCAAATATATACAGTTGCAAAAACTTATTGATACTGAAAATAGTATGTTCCTATAAAAAAATGTGACTTCTAATCAGTTTAGAGCAGTAAAATACTAAATCACGGTTCATTCGATCACTAAAACACCATTAAACTGGATTATATTCATAGGCGCAATCTATAATACTGTGATTCATTTTTAGATGAGAGATCTAAGGTAATAGGTTGCGTCAGTGTCTCAGGCTTGCCCTCTAAATTGCATCAGTACCAATTTTTCTTCTCGTGTAGATCCTCTGGTAAATTTGATCTGACTAGCGACTAGTATCCTCTAAGAAGTAGTCCAGTGATGACGGTCGCGAACTTCTGAATACTGTTGTTTAAGCAGGCAGGTTTTATGAAGGTTTTACATGTTTTCCTTCAGTTTCACCGGACGGGTGCGGGGATGGTACCTAAACTTAGGCCCTGCCGCTATGTAACCAATTGTAGCCTCCGAAAGAGTGCTTGCTGATGTTATTAGTTTAAGTTATAGGTACTTCTATGGGACATATATTCAAATTAATGGAAGAAGCGAACATGCGAATTTGATCAAGCCTGTTAATGGTGTAGAAAGTTTAAAATATTATCAACATGTACATTCGAAATGTGTAAGGTATTAAATACTCAAAAATCGAATCATATTGTATTTCGTATTTTTTTTTTCTGTAAACTTTAAAATGAGACAGAAGGAAAATCTGTTATTTACCAGTAGCATTTGAATATCAGTTGACACAAAGATAGTTGATTTGCTGGTCATTCTTGTTTACCTAATATTTTTTGGATGGAAATATTTAAAAATCTAAAGGAATTAAAAAATAAAAAAAAAGGTCAACAGAAATGGGTGAGGACGCTTTCGATTTGTACAGACGCAAAAAAGAGGGCAAGGAAGGGAAACTGCGTTCTAAAAATTGTGTTTTGTCTTTTCAGAACGAAATAACTACCCGAATCAATTGAAAAGTTTCCTTTTGCTCGGTTTTTCTCACGAAAAAGTATTTTTTTTCTTCTTTTCTCATCCTTCCTTCCTTAGCCTACAAATCTTCTTACTTTTTAACTGTGGCTT
The DNA here is from genome assembly GCA_022664845.1 of Lepisma saccharinum. Classification (NCBI taxonomy): domain Eukaryota; kingdom Metazoa; phylum Arthropoda; class Insecta; order Zygentoma; family Lepismatidae; genus Lepisma; species Lepisma saccharinum. The sequence continues at coordinate 51,945 of JAGDQP010000258.1, forward strand.
CCGATCTCCTTCTTGCTGTTCCTTCTTTCCCTTCGTCATCCTTTTCCTGTTGCAGTAGTTCTTAGCCTGAAGGGTCTTGTATTTGGAAGAGTAGAGCCAGGCGAGGGCTAAGAGAAAACTCGGAAAGAAGTACGAAGTGGAAAGAGAAGGGAAGCAAAATAACACGTTAGGGCTTTTGGGATTAAGTCCAAAACAATGTAGGAAACTTGTAGTGACAAAACTGGACGAAGGAAATAACAACTTTTTTCTGTTCTTTCGGGCTTTTTCCCCTTCCTTCTTCTTGATCTGTTGTGGTGAAACAAGTCTTGAAATATCGTGACTAGCACTTAAAGAGAGGATGGTTTGACTGTGAAAGTAAAGTGACTTTTCCCGGTTGACCGAATCGGTCGAGTGCTCACTTTGTGTGCACGTGGTCCCGGTTTTAAATCCGGCGAGGGTTCATTGAACGCAAAGGTTTCGAAACTACAGAAACAAAAACTTATAGTCTGTTCATCCCATAGAAATTATTTTTACTAAATAAAAGAAATCAGGTTATTATTCTATAGCTATAGTGTGTGAAAGGTTAATAAATACAATGTGGTTTAAATCTCTATAGAAGTTTAAAGTCTTAGAACATTATGTGATAATGTAAAATCACTTATAGACTTAATATTGAATATAGTAGTAGTATTAAATTATCAATTCCTTGATTTAATAGTTGACATTAGTTTATCATATTAACAAATAATTATTTTTTAACTAGAGTATAATAATATATTAACATACTTAATTTATTTTAAATCAGTTATTATAATTATCATTAATGTTGATTCATATAAGTTTCTAAAAATATAAATTAATAATCTACGTGGATAATGTTAATATGCGCTGCAGCCTTCTGTTGTACATATTTTTTTTTTTTAAGAAATACTAAATTTACTTTTCAGTGCTATAATTATATCTTTTATGGTAGCGTCTAAGTATTTATTATCTTCCCAAAACTTTAAAATGTACTTTAATACTATTCAGAAAAAAGTAATTTGATTTCTATTCTTTTAAAAATTAATTTTACTCAACATCAATAATTGTTATATTCATTAATAAATGGTTGGTTGGAAACCAAGGTAATGAAAATTAATATATTGTATAATAAAGAAAAAAAAGTGAAAGAAATCATTTCTAGGTATCTTTTGACCAACTATTTTTTAGGGGGAAAAGAGGGTAAGGGAAGACAAAACAGACCTCATTTCAATATGAGGAGTGTAATATCAAACAATACTTTTGACAACAAAAAGCATTTAAAAATAAATAAAGAAAAGAAAAAACTTTCTTCTTACTTTCTTGTATATACGTCGATTGATTACATTGCAAAGGTTCGCTAATGAGACAAGACTTCATTTTTTAGAACTGAAATTCGCTTTCTCTCTCGTTTGGCCTCTCTTTATCTGCTGTTTCCTCATCAGGAAGTTTCTGTTATTCGCGAAACCCAGGAGGCAAGTAATCAGTTAACTTTTTCTTATTTTTTTTTACTCTTTCTTTCTCTTCGCTCTTTTGCTTCCGATCAAGTAGAAGCAAAGGAACTGAGAGGAGGGGGAAGAGAAATAAAATGAAGAAAGGGATAAGAGATGGCGCTGGCGTTAATTACTGACTGATGCCAGGGTGGACATTCCTGTTAATTAAAGTTCGACTCAGTTCCAATTTATTCCTTTTCCTCCCTCTTTCTCTTTCTCTTATTCCGTTTTCTCCCTCAATATCTCTTCCAGCACCCGCTTTTCCTTTTCTTATTCCATTTCCCCATTCCCCATTCTACCCTATTTTCCGTCTGCTTTTGGTTTATAAGGTTCATAAACCCGCGGGTGCGATGCCTTGCTGTTCAATTCTCTTAAGTAATATCCAATGAGAACGAAAGGTAAAACTTTTTATTTAGAAAAAATCCAACATTCTTAGTACCAAAGGTTTTGCTTCCAAATTAAAGCTCAACTGATTCAGAAACCTTCAGGATATGTAAAATGTTTGTATGTTGTATTAAGAGTTTTTTTTAAATCTAAATCAAAGCCAAGCTTTTCAAGTTATATTTGCTTAAGGGAGAAATATTTTTACATTACTTATTATCAATATTTTTTTTTAAATTGATATATTAAAAATGTTTTCTATTTTTTGTGAAAAAGCAAAAAAGAGTTTCTAGTCAGTTTCAATATCATTTTTAAAGTTAAACGTAATATTACAGAACTATTTTTTGTAGTAGTACAGTCTGAAGAAGGAGGTGGTATACTTTCGAAACTGGCACGTTTCAGTTTCTTTTTGTGTTTGTTGAACTATAATCAGCCTTGCCAGAAAGCTGCGTTTTCTTTATTCAAGAAGAATACAATGCCGTATTCTCATAATATTCAAACTTATTTTAAAAGCAATAGTACGTAATAATGTCACTACATATACTAGTACTGTGGACATTCTTATAGCTTTCCATCATAGGTAAGTATGTTACTAGATTGCGTACTAGTGGCAGTGGCTTGGTTGATAGAAGGTTGGCTTCGTTTTTCAAGAATGGGTGACAAAGACGTCACTTACATCTACACACAGCTATATAGGCTATACACGGTTTCAATCACGGACACTGCCGCTGGGAACTGACCTAGGAACAAGTTAATCCTCCTCCTTTAATCACATGATTTTTTCCTGAAGATGTAGTCAGGGGAGTTTTGAAATGTCAGTTTAAAAACTTACACTTCTGGCTAAGATAAAGATATTCATTTGAACTGTTTTTATTTTTCCTTCGGTAGTAGGCCCTAGAGCTGTTTAGATCTGATCGACATCGTCTTACAACCTATTGTTAAAGACACAAACATGTAGACTAACTAACAAAACAAAAATGAAAGTATTTTCTCTAAAGGGGGCGCTGCTGTAGTAAGTGAAAGCCAACACCTGATGGCAGTTTCCTTGTCTAACGTTATATTTAAATTCTTCAACGCAAGAGAAAGAGCAAAGACAGCTTGTTATAATTTCTTGGAAAGAATTTAGAATATTGATAGAAAAATTAACAGAGTTCCATATCTTCATGTTTGCTTGTAGGTAATAAGAAAAAAATATTCTATTTGTACTTAAATATAGCACATTCAAAGTAATTTCGTGTTTCAACATTAAAAATGTAGTGGGTAACTGTGTAGAGGTGAACTAAACATTTCTTCATCAATTTCCTGAATATATACCCACATGCCAATCAAAGGTTATGGGAGATGTACACTCATGCTCAATTTTTTTCGTATGTCTTTATTTGATAGTTTTTGACAATATTTTTCACCTTGGATTCTGGCGTTCGCTTAATTGTTTTACTTGTTAAGAATTTAAAAACGAACATTTCCTGAAATTTTGTCACAAACGTATTAATTAATAAGGAAACTAGAAAGAAAAAAATAAATGTTGAGACATTGTCGGAAAATTTCTAAGTCAAAAAGTCAGAACTTTGGCAACATAGGGAAATTTAGAGGAAATCAAGGGAAAATGTTTTCACTCGCCGTAACAGTCATATCTTTAGTACTATCTGATACTGAAAATAAAGAAATATTCACTCAAATGAAACAATACACAAACGAAGGTAACAGACATAATCATGTGACAGAAACTATTATCTTCCCCTAAAAGGAGCGAAGAAAGACAAAATCTTGTTTAACTTTCGAAGTGAAGACTTTCAATCAACGATTCAGTAATAAATGTTTATCAAAATGTGTTAGATCACAACACACCCTCGTGATAATCTGCTTGGCTGGCAAGCGAGTAGATTCTTGTTTGCAACGCTCCAGGCACTGTCACACTTCGTGTACCAAGAGACTGAAACCAGAAACAAACGAACAGAGCAGTGTCAAACAGGATTCTTGTTGCATTATATTCGACAAGTTAGTTTGAACCAGTAAATTGACATCGTGTTATATACTGAGTGTATATTTGTATTTTTGACAGTGAATCTGGGCTTTATTTTTGGTGACTTCTTTTAAAAGTGAAAATGAATCTCCAAAGGAAACATACAGTGGTAAGTTTTCGAGCAGTCCCTGAGAAGGTGTCGCGTGTAGAATTACATTTGTGGATTGCACAAGTTTTCAAGTTGTCCATAGAAGAGGTCCTATCAATTGAGGTAGAACACATCTGTAAACTTGTGTTTATTCGGTTGATATCACAGGAAGTAAGTAACAAACTTTTAGCCGATTACGGTCCAGAAGTGAACTTTCAAAGTAACAACGTCAACTATAAAATACCCGTGGAAAAATCTGACACTACTCATACCATGATTTCCATTCACCCATTTCCAATTGAAATTGATAAGCTTTTGTTAGAACAAACCCTCAGTACTTATGATAAAGTTATTTTTATGCGTGAAGAAAAGTTTTCCGAGAATCATGTGTACCCCATTCGTTCGGGGGTGGTGCAAGCCAAAGTACAACTTCAGCAAAATATTCCGTCGTCGATTGTAGTCCAGGGCCTTCGGTTATATGGATACCCGTATGTCCGATGGTACGTCTAATTTTGATGGCATGGTAGAGAATCCGTTAGCCATACGAAAGGACAACGAGAAGATGAAAGTGAAGAAAGAAGAGGCTGCAGCAATGGCCATTCTATGCAACAATTGCACGGGAAGGAAGAAATTAAAGAAGAAAGAGAATATGGAAAGTCGATGGAGCTTTTTACCATATAACAGTTGCTTACGAGTATCATGGAAAGGTACAGTTATCGATTGGAGCGACAATTGAAAGATTTAGGAAAGAGAGTAGAACTTCAATTAGAAGAATCTAGCAGAAAAACTAAACTAAAATGAAGTCACGTATGGAAGATTTTAAAAACGGGATGAAGTTACAAATGGAGAAAACTAAAAACGAGATGAAGTCACAAAAGGAAGATACTAGAAACGAAATAAAGTCACACATGGAAGAAAGTAGGATGGAATCGAAGCTGCTGGAGACTGTACGCACGGATGTTGAGCAGGTGAAAGAAAAGCGGCGCAGGGTCCAAGGTAAAATAGAAGAGGTGGAGGAATCTATGAAGATATGAATAGATTAGTTAACGCTACAAGTAAAAAACAAGACAACGGAAACTCGTGAAGACGCTAGTAACTTCCTGGCTGGCAGTCTGGATGAAATGGAGGACCTGAGAAAACGCCTGTCCCTCCATGAATCTGAAGTGGCAATCCTTAAAGAAAAACCGTTGGATGTGGACGACAGACATAAAGATGCCGCCCAGGAGATGCGATGTTCGGACGTTTTTGTTCCTGAAGAGAGAAAAGTGAAGACCGGATGTAAAAATGATAGTGGCTCACGTATGCAAGTCCACCTCAAGTGGGAAAGAGACAAAGGATGTCCTTGACAAACACAGTGCTCAAGTAAGATATGCTTGTTGGGCGGAAAAGAAAGTTACAATCGTGCCTGTCAAATGTGGAAAGCGAATCATATCCTACATTCCAAAGAAGGCTTGAGCGCATAGCAAGGTGTTGTACATTGTTGCTTCATCCGAACATTGTTGCGACCGAAGAAGAGGTCGAGGTTCTCCCAAGCGATTCCGTGGAGGCAGTGGAGACCGGAATGAGTGCGGTTACAAGGGAATACCGAAATGGTTAAATGATGGAGTGCATCTAAACGAATTGAAGAGTAGGAAGTGCGTTGACGGAAGAGCGAGTGACGAGGTATCAAGGTATTTTGGTAAAGAGCAAAGCAAGCAAAAAAAAAAGTGTTTTCTCACCAGGCCTAAGGGTCAGAGCTGCTGGTGGGAGAATGCAAGAAAACACAGACCCAAGCATGGATGATGTAAAGAATTTGGGGCTGAATGACGATGTGAGCAATCTTACTGTGAGTATCCGAAGAAGAATTATGAAGTTTAGGCCATGGAGAAGCCCAGAACGAAATTGTTTGAAAGACATCATCGTACAAATGAATACTCGGAAGTCTGGAGTAGATAGTACTATTACAAGAGTCCAGGAAAGTCTGCATGAAAACGGCGATGAGTTTAATGCCACCAGTATGTTTAAGAGAAAGCAAAATAACAAGTGTTGTAGCGGAATGAGGAGTGAAAGTAACGAAGATGAAACCTGGTAGAAAATTCGCGGAGAACGAGCTGTGTTATTTGACAAGATGGAAAGCAGTCAACGTGAGAAGGACAATGCTATGATAGGAAAAACTGTTCGAGTTGAGGACGCTAGTCACGCGGATGACGTGTACCAGGAAGGACACAGGGAATAGCAGCGCAATGAGAGTCAAGTCAGCGAGAGGCAATAGGGGCCTGTTGACGACCACAAAGCGAAGAGAAGACGCGCCCCCAGATCCAAGATGTTAGCCAAGACTCGACTTACGAACGCATCTTCTATAGAAAAGAGGAAGTGTTAAAGAGAAAGCACAAGACAGCTACTAATCTTCGGTGATTACCCAGGGCAAGTTAGGAGTTACGACTGGGTTACTAGAGCGAATGCAGCTGATGATTCGAAGATAGAGTAGCATTTGATTCCCGCTAACAAGGCTGTGTACTAGATTAACGTCGTCTCATGGTTAGATAGTAGGGGTAAGAAAGGTTTTTAACACCAGACATGTGCTAAACCACCATTGATGGCAAGCCGAGTGTACGTTGTACGAGTGGAGTGAGAACGATAAGAAGATCAAAATAAAAGTTTCAACTTTCGTTCCGATACAAGTTTTGCATCGTTACGTTATTTCCTTTTTAATATCCTTGTGAGATCACATCCACAGTGCATAGGAGTCACCTTGTTTTCTCCCACGGTTTGCATGAAGAACAAGAAATAACATATTCTGATGACGATGTAAATAGTGTACATATATTTGGTGTGTATGTATTTCTTTCTTTTCTTATGTGTTGTTCGAATTTGTTGGAGTGTTGTGAATTTAGTGAGTTAAAACAAGATTGATGCGAACGATTAGCATGTCAATTCCGAGCTTTTATGATGATGAACGTTGAATATCAACGATAAATGTCCAGGGTTCGTAGCCACTATCGGCCGCCATATGTAACAGTGCTGTGAAACTTACATTCTTACTTAGTACTTATATGCGTGTTTGTGCCAACTAGCGGTATAGTGACTGTAGAGGATTGAAGATGGCGCACGTGTAGGTAACTTTCTGACATTTAATTTAGTGCTTGTACCATCTTTTAAAAAAGCTTTTTGTATTATTTAACGATAAATATGAATCTATGTGTATTGACATAATTTTACTTTTAACTAATGTCTAGTTCGTTAATTATTTAATTCTGTAACACGCCAGTCACTGTAATGCTACCTAATGACCCGACAGGACCTGTAACTCACTGTCAGATCAGAAGATCGATCCAAACAGCGGTTGTATTGCTTTACAGAGAATAAAGCAAACAATCATTTCAACCATGTGATTTTTGTTCGTAAATAGCTTCCTTTCAGCATCGAGGGATTCCCCAAGAGACCGTTTCTCTTGTCAGGAGTGGATCTTGGAGTGAAATTTCTCCGTTGGGCATACCGATATCCTACTTTCCCTAGTTAGTGGGAGCCCACTGTAAATGACCGTGTCTCTCTGAGGTTCGGAATTTGCAGTACAGTGTTTCTACATCCTTTCCAACCTGTGGGCCGCGGGCGACCGTTTCTCTTTCTAGAACCGGAGCCAGTAGTAGCTCATATCCTTTTTCTACACCAGTGGGAGGACCGCGTTGTTGAGCGACCGTTTCTCAGTGACAGGAACATTACTCACTTCGTGCCGATTGACTCCCACATCCTTGAGAAATAGCATCTTTGGGTGGCCGTTTCTCTTCGTTAGGAACGGAAACTAAGGAGTGTGGTCTCTCCACCTTAGTTCCATCACTTCACCGTGCTTCCCAGTGTCGAGCTTGCCCACTGCGTCGCTGAGGCTAACACTCCCCGGTGTTACAACCGTAACCTCGTATTTCAAAGAATATTTAATATCAGCACAGCTTCGGAAATGGAACATCCTAGTTGTCTTGTTCTGGTACCCATTATCATGCCCAGTTCAAACTTCGATAATTCATATCTCCTTGCCATGATCAAACTGGCCCGTATTCAGCCTAACTTACGAGATAACTCAGCGCCGGATCTAGAAATTTTCCTATGGAGAGCAAAGCTAAATTTACCGCCCTTTCCATCGTTTTTTATCCGAACAACACGACCGACCGACCAGACGGTCACAACATTGTCTCGTATCACGTAGTGTACCTTTGTTATCATTTATGGAACCGGTCGTATTATCGCTATTACTAACTCCAGTAAGGCAGTAGACCTGCCTATCTGACTTGAATCGCGGTTTTCAATTTTAAAGATGAAGGTAGGTTGTATGGAATAACATAAAAAAATGTTTTAGCTCGCCGGTATTCAAAACTTTGAACACTTTTAGGTCAATTTCCATTTAATAGGCAGTTTTATTTCCTATCTTAGAAACATTTATTTCTTATTTGTAGCTGTTTGCCACCCCCCAAAGGTGCCCCCAGGGCGCTTGCCCCTTTTGCCCTCCTTAAATGCGGCACTGTAACAACTCACAACTGAACAAGATCTTGGCATTCGCCCAAAGCGTCACGTGAGGGAGGCATCACTTGACAATTTGTATACTGTTTATCGTATTACTTTTTTGCATTTGAGTGTATTTGAACTTTCCATTGCATCATTGAGTCAAATTTCTGTATTAGGTTAAATAATAGTTTTACATAATCTCTTATCCCAATTCACTGCAATAGTACTCAAAGTTCTATGTTTGTCATCTACAAGGTTCTTTTATGGCTTGAAAACTTACAAACCACAATTTGACTGAAGAATTTCTTGTTGCTATAACCTTATTTAATGCTTATCATTTTATCGTTGGTGTTGTACTAAACACTAAACCTATCTACATAGCTAAAACGTTAATAAACTTCCGGAACAATGTAGAAATATGTAATTTCATAGTTGCAATCTCATTATTAATTCATATTATTGTTATTATAGAAAAGTTTCTCTAAGGTGGGATACGAAACTGTGCATATATAACAAAACATTGATTCCATAACATGTTCTTGTGGTTTCATTTCCAGACTCAACCATCAGCTCATTCTTCTTGTCGTTTTCTCTTTCCATCTTTCGCCTTTCCTTTCCTTCATGCCACCCCCTTCCACTTCACATTTTCTCTAAAGGGAGGAGAACGACTTCTTAGGAAAATGTCTCTTCTGTGTTTCTTCCCTAGCTTCCCATTCTGCTTTAGAATGAAAGAAAGAGGCATATTTACACACACACATGTATAGAAAGGGAGATTGGTAGAAGAAATCAATATTGCTGAAGATTTCTAGTAAATAGTGGCTGAATAAATAAGGGAAAAGGGTGAAGAAGGAAGGTATAAACAAAATGCGAAAACTTTAAGGTAAAAGCAAAGTACGAACTTATGAAGGCAAAAACACCAGCAAGTGTAACGTATTGTGAATATGTATACAGATGAGTGTATGTGTGTGTAAAAGATACTTTCATTCTTTCCTCAACATACACTTCAACTTATTTCCTTTGAATCATTATCTATTCTTTTCCCTTTGAGAACATTTAGAACAGAAATACAGTTACTAAAGAGATCGTAAGTAGATAATTGAATCCAGAGAACGCTGACAGTTAAATTTATATAATTTGTAAATGTAAAACACATGTCGTTGTAATCAAGATCAGTCTGTATATTGGGTTTGTGAGTGTATATATTGAAAGAACAGTCCTTAATTGTAGTGAATCTTGTGCTAATTGTGTGAATATCCGACGATTTCAAAATGCAATATTGTACGAATAGCCTAGGGTAGTTATGCTTAAGCGAAAAACAACGTATACATTTGAAAATTGGGGAATACGTAGAAGTAAACCTCATGAACAAAATCCCATCGCCTTACGGGGTGTGCAAGATGGGAGGAAACCGCCATATTGAGACAACGTGTTGCCATCTTGAGATTTTGTTCCCAGAGCATGCGATAATAATTTGAAGCTACAAACTGTAGAATATCTAGTATACAAGTTTCTTGTATAAAATCAACGATTCTGAGGACTACAAGGTGATGAAAATTTGCCACGTGGGTACGAAGTGTTGCCATCTGCTACTGTAAGCAATTATTTTATCCGTAGAGGAAAGTGCCCTAAACCGGACTCCCCTTCCCCCTAAAGCGGACCCCTTGTGTCTTGGCTTTGCATTCTCCTGAATTCTAGCGGGACCAAGTGTAAATAGGAGTTTAGGTTTCTACCACTCTGTAGCGGAACGCACAAGTCTCCCGCTTCACTTGTTGCTTATCAGTCCGCTATTACGTGTTTTGACAGTGGAAAAAGTTTTTACATTGTGCTACATTTTCGTTATTTCTCACAGATATTGGCAGGTAAGCCTTTCGACCTATATATCGTCGTCGGAACTTCAATACTTGAATTTTTCAGGAAGGCCAAAAAACAGGTTTCTGTAATACAGTCTGGAATACAATTTAGGTACTGAAAAGTTGCTATATCTCAAAAAGTAGAAGTCATTTCCACATGAATTTTTTCTACAGTATGCAGAGTATACAAAACTATAAATTGATAGAAAAACATGAAAAGTGGAAAAATGCCACATAGGGGGTATTGCAGTTCCGACGACGATATATTCTTAAATGTTAAGGTTTAAGTTTAATGTTTATCAATAAACCGTTTCATTTAGATATTTGGTTAAAAACTTATTGGATTAACAAAATATTGGCGCAAACTGGACCCCCTTCAGTTGCCTAGACCGGACCCCTTATTTTTGACCCGTTTGATATCACTCCCATTCCAAAAATAAAAAAGAGAACTTCGAATAGGGGACGAAAGGCCTGCAGTTCTACGGTCATAACATTTACTCCTTATAGAGCCAAATTGGTGGAAATTAAAAAAAGCTAAAGAAGCCAAGGAAGCTGAACAGCAAGCATGAAATCGTGCTCAAGGACGCAAAAACAATCGTGGCCAGGGACGTGGTTCAGCAGTAGAGCCTTCAAGAAAAGGGGAAAGGGCTCGTGAAAAAGCGTCTACATTTTAAGGAAAATTTCAAAGAATCAAGCACTAAAGATGGAAACAGCCTGTCCTCTGGAACATCTGAATTGGAGCTTCTTCTGGGAGTTTCCCCACCCAAAGATGATGATGCTTAGTGTATTCTTTGTGATTCTAAATACACTAGAAAATTTTCGGAGGATTCTAAAGGGGAACTTTGGGTCATGTATGTTACGTGCTCGCTGTGGGCCCATGTGGATTGTGCTGGGGCTGAAACGTTCGTGTACATCTGCAATTTTTTGTCGCTAAACGATTTAATTCGGTTATACATTTTCTGTATCTTTTTTAATACATTCTGTTTTTTTAAACTAAAACCTGTAATTATTATATTATACTTATACTTCAAAAATTGATTATGTTTCCTCTGATTTAATAGCTTTTTCTAATTTTGTTTACCGTTATTTTCATTATTTTTTACAAGTGATCCGATTTCGGCAACTATTTTTCAAATCGTCAAAGTGTAAGGTAAAAATAAAATGTAAATAGTGTATAACATTATAAACTAAATATTACATGCTTTGAAAACATAATTTTTTACTATTTTGTATTATTTTTAAATCATAAACAAAATGGGGGGCCGGTTTTGGCCACTTTACTCTGAGCAAAACTTGGATCTCATAATTGTGAAGTGAAATAAATCACTCCACTTACCCCAGAAGTTTGTAGGTGACACCAGACTATGAAAAGTATGTATGTATTGAAAGCAGTGGTGCCAGCAATAATGTATTACCACAACAACATTCAACTGTAATCAGCGAAGAAAGTGAAAACAATAGAACCTACTTAGGTGACAGGCAGAGCTATTTCCAATTATATAGTTCACGTAAAAAAGATAAACTTATCAAAAAAAGATAAACTTTGATCAATGGGAGCTGTTACTGAATCACTTCTGGTCGAGGGACGTAATCTGCTTCGCGTTTTTCATTCTCCTCCTCTTCTATGGTTGCAGGTCGATTGTTGCAAGATTTACTACCACAAGTACCACATATACTGGTACACGATAGGCTCCCCTCTTCAGCATTTACAGTTTCTTTCACAACCATTCTTACAATTACAGAATATACGTTTGAATTGATGCAGAAGTCTGAAGCGTTCTTTATTATTGGTTTGAAATATCCATCATCTTCTTTCCTTCCCCACTTTGAAGAAGGCAGATTCACACCATGCCAAGCCTGCACTAGAAGATAGGCTCTGAAACTATATTGTGTTACCGTATATGATGTTGGTGGAGAGAGTGTTGAATTGAATTTACTATGAATAAGCTGTTTGGCGATGTATTTTTTATATGCTTTGTAGCGCGTCTTGTCAAAATCATCGGAAGCACGGCCATTCTATACAAAGCTACTAAATAGTATTCTCCAGATTAGGCAATAGTTTCTGGTGACGCATGCTCATCGATGAATATAGCAACGTTTTTCTTAGTTCATCTTTGCTCTTCAGCAATTTGAAAGCTCTCTTTTTTCCTTACCCTTTCACCCCACTTATCATTTCGTAAGTCAAATTTGTTGATAAGGTTTTATCCTTATTTCTAAAGCCATATAACAACCATATAAAAACTCTTCCAGTTCTCTGATGAGCCCAATTCTTTTCTGAATTCTTTTCCTTAAATGAAGCAGTTTCTTTTTAAATCAAACATTCCTTCTGAGTTCCTTAAACAAGTTGAAGATGTTGAACGATGGGATAGGTTATCGGTCGACATTGTTGTATGATCACCTTTGATACTAGTACGTATTGTATATTTCTTCCTGCAAGCACTGTGAACCCGAATAGTAGTTTCTCCTTTCAACTTTTCATACAGTCAATCGTTTCATTTCAAACTAACCTCAATAACTTTCGTAATTCTCTTTCAACTATTACAGTTTCTCTTTCATGATATTTTCCTCTAAGATTACACAATAAGTCAAAACCAACCATTCTTTTATTGTATTTCCAATAAATAAGTAAACTGTTAAGTTTAATGCATTCATTCCACTTCGTAAATTTTCACAAGATCATGACAAATTTTATTTAAAATGATAATTGATTACTACGCTCTGACAGAAAATAATAAATATACACTACCAATTCATCACGTATTTTACTTGCCGCTACACAGTAGAGACAAATCGTCATAATCGTTGACAGCTCACAACAGCCTAATGGGGATAGGGCACACATAGAAGATCGCCCGCTGGTACGCCTCATTGCAATCTCATTAGCTAACACAGTAATTGTTCAGCCATATCATGAAGAACGGTAGTTCTTCGAGTGATGCTGACAAATAAGTCTGATAGCGGCAATCTATGTATACAGCTAGTTTTGGATCTAGCGAACTATAAGCCCGATTTTGATGCTTGAACTTGCATTTAAAAGCTCTTTGCCATATTAAGAAACAGAATAAAAAATCTGGGTCGGTAGGACCTCCCTGGGACTCTAGGGCGCTGCGAAAAAAAAAGTTCAAAATTTCACATTTCTGATGATTGCACTGACCCTAGACCATATAGGCTGCCGAAACTTGCAGAATCTTAATCTACGCTTCAATACCATTCAAACAGTGTATCGCACGTCAAAATCGGTGAAGGAGTTCAAAAGTTACGACTTTTTTTAGCCGAATCACAGAATTTTCACAAGTGATAGAAAAGTTTGTCTGTCTTTTTGTTTTAGCCCCAAATAGGTTGTACCGGGGGATTTTGGGGGTCAATTGTGGAGCTCGTAGAGACATTGATGCTTTGTTGATAGGAGTTACCGTTTTCGAGATATGGAGCATACCATGGTCCAAAATCGACCTTTTTTATGAATACTATGCATTTTTTAAATAGGCAGCCTTACAAAGGCGCAACATTGCTGATCTGTTATTTCTTCAAAAAATTGTTCATAATAAGTTAGATTGTATGGATTTAGTTTCAACATTACAGTTTCGTGTCCCATCATCTAAAACTCGCGTTAATAATACTAGTCTCTTCCACTGTAAAAAGGCAAGAACCAATATCTTGATGAGGTAACCAATCTGGAGAATTTGCACTATATATAACAAATTCTGTACAGTTCACAATGATCTGGACGTATGCAATATGTCCCCTAAAGTATTTAGAGATGCCATTGTCAATAAACTCTGTACAACTACTTTGTAAAGCTCAACACTATAATTAGGTCATTGCCTGTTGTGTTGTCGCTAAATAAATAAATAAATATCAGTATAAAAACCCTTGGGGGCAAAGGGAAGAGTGACGCAGTGACGGACCCAGATATTTATACTTTACCTTCGTTTTTCTTTTTGTTAACCTGTTCCCTCCCAAGAACTGGGAGGTAAAGAACCTCTCCTCTAAACCTAACCCTGTGGTCGCCACTACCTCTCAAAAATTGGGAGTACAAAATTGGAATTTTGGACTCTCAATTCAGAGGTACAGTTTTTGCAGTGTAGGTATGATTTAAAAAAAATGTGTTGCGGCCTGGCAATCGAGGTATTGGGTCTTCAGGCGTCCCATGAAAAGGTTGGCGTAGGAAGGGGCCATGCGAATGTTGTGCCTTTGATTTGCAGCAAATTGTGATTCTCCAAGGTGAAGTTGTTCATGGTGAGGACAAACCGGGCTAGCTGAAGCAGAAATGGTGTACTGTGTTTACCAGGATTAGACTGGGACGTGTGTAGAGGAAGTGTTCAAAGGCAGCGAGGCCATGGCATTGGCGATAGTGATAGTGACGTCACATCGACTGTAACTAAGATGGTGTCAAGTGGGAGAGGATTAGAGATAGAATGTATTGTGGAGAGGAAGTAGTTAGTGTGCTTGATGTATATATAATACATAATTATAATAATTCAGAACCATATTCAATTCACTACTGGATGAGGTCTCTCCCTGATTAAGGAGTTGGTCTACTGTTCCCACGTTGACCAGACGTGTAGGGAAGGAGAACCGAAGCTCTCAGCTGTGGTCGCCACTGTCTTTGATTCACAGCAGCTCCCGAATTCCATCACGATGCGCGGTGGGCACCGTTCCAGACCCTCTCGCTTTGGAAAAAATCCCTTGACGGAACCGGGAATCGAACCCGGACACCAAGATCAGCAGACAGCGGCGGTAACCACTAGATCAGCAGGGCGGCAATATATATTAATTTGTTATTTTTAAAATTGGTAATACATTATTGTTGGCATCTGCTTTCGATACATACATACTTTTCATAGTTCGGTGTCACTTACAAACTTCTGGAGTAAGTGGAGTGATTTATTTCACTTCACAATTATAAGATCCAGGTTTTGTTTACGGATAAAATTACTTTTTACAGGATCAGATGGCAACACTGCGTACCAATGCGACTAATTTTCATTACCTTGTAGTCCTTAGAGTCGTAGATTTTATACAATAAGCTTTTGTACTTGATATTCTACAGTTTGTAGCTTCAAATTATCTCGTGCTCTGGGAACAAAATCTCAAGAAGGCAACACTTTTTTCCAATATGGCAGGTTTCGCCCATTTTGCTCACCCTGCAAGGCGATGGTATTTTGTTCAGCATGCTCAATTATACGTGTTCCCCAACTTTCAGCTTTCTATGTTGTTTTTTATTTCGGAAAATTGCTAATATTTACGAAACTGGTCTGGACTAAAGGTGTTTGCGCGACGTTGCCAACATTGAAACACGATCATGCACCCCGCACCTCGCGTAAGGGTGCAATTTCGAACTAAGCACACATCATTGTACATATCTATCAACTTTCAGGTTTATGAAAAATTGCCAATATTTACATAACTGTTTTGGACTAGAACAGTGTTAATTTTGGGCTAGTGCGTTGGTTTTTACGTATTGTGTACGTATTTGCGGTAAGAGTTGGCGGTCAGGTTATCAGATTAATGATCTCAAAATATTACTTCAGTGCATTTCGGAAGAACACATGTCTTTCTACAGTGATATAGTAAATAACTGGCCAACAACTTAAAGGGAGAGAATTCCCGGAGAAGATTTCTGATAACTGTGTACATTGTTTGTGGAACTTTTTTCACAACCCTTTTCACTGTTTTATACGAACAACACAGAATACTACCAGAACGCAACAGTGCTTCTTGTCTTCTAAATGCAGCACAAAAGGAATAATGAAATACATATTTACATGCACGTAGACATTGCATTCGCGTCCCTTTGGGAAAGGCATATGTTCAATGCTTGAATTTTTTAAAACTATATGTAATCACTAAACAAAAATTTGTTAATCAATGCACATCCATAATGTAACTATGTAAGATTTTTTTTATATTTTTACTTATAAGTTTATTTAATAGTTGTAAACGTTTCTTGTGTCTTCTGTAAGCTTTTGCGTTTTGGACATGTTCTCTCTTCCAAATGACTCATCATTTATTGCCTTTAGGTATCTTTCCTTCAATCCATATATGCAAACTTCCCAACTAGAGTAATCAGCCTGTCAACAACACACGAGTTGTATTTAAAACATCTTGATTGTAAACGCCAATCTTATACGAGGCAGTATGTAAAGTCGTTAGAAAAGGGAATTTCATTTTTTCCTTTAAGTTTATCATTATTTGATTAAGAAAATGTTAATTTATCTGTAACAAGATATTTAGTAATGTGATTTTTTGTTACCAATACCTTCTTAATTAGTATCGCAGGTGAATGCATACTCTCATTCATTGCCGTGTACTCAAACGGTCCTAAATTAAATTCTCGGTGGGGACACATTGAAAATAATGTTTTGAATTCCTCTTTAAGCTGTAGGTCTAGTTCTTCCGACTGTATCTCAACTCGCTGGAAGGCAACAGCAAACTACTTTTGCTTTAACTTACCCAGGGACTTGTCCTTAGAATCATAAGTCTGTCTGAAGGTGCATCAATGTGCATCAATGAACTATCTCATCGCTCCTTAGAATGCAAAGAAGCTATTAATTCAACATAAGAGAAATTTTGTAGTTTCAGTCTTTCCTTGTACTGGTGCAATGTAAATATTTAGTTGTCGAAATAACTTCCGTTATATATATTCTCATTATTTTGTTTATTCTTCGACTTGAGTTCCTCGAAATGTATGGTTATTTAAATATTATTTTACAAAGTTCATGTTTAGATAGGCAAGAAGAAACAGTTCTTGTGTAATTTATTGATGTAAGGAAATGTGTTCTAAAAGACATGTCGGTCGGAGCTTTGTGTTGAGATATAATATACCTCCTTGTCGTGGTAAAATCTCAGGAGACTTACCATTGGTTAAACTCCTGAAGACACTAAAATAATACAATATGAGCGAAGACTATCGTAAACAAGGTGCACTCTCCCTCTTCATTTTCTGGAGAAGCCATCAAGTTTCTCGTTCATCTGAAGATTTTCGTCGTTTTCTTCGTCCTATACCACAAGTACCACACCTCGTTCATCCTTCC
This sequence comes from Lepisma saccharinum, assembly GCA_022664845.1. Classification (NCBI taxonomy): domain Eukaryota; kingdom Metazoa; phylum Arthropoda; class Insecta; order Zygentoma; family Lepismatidae; genus Lepisma; species Lepisma saccharinum. Next base: position 69,284 of record JAGDQP010000258.1, read on the forward strand.
CTCCTTTGCCATTGTACAAGGGCGGATGGTGGAAAGTTTTTTCCTCTTCTCTCTCTCTCTCTCTTCTCAGACGAAGACCCCGTGGGACCTTCCAGAGTATGGGGAAGAAAGTACAAGTGAGAGTAAAGGAACCAGTCAGTTCACGATTAGGCAGTGTGGTGGTGGCCTTCCTCCAAGCAACAATTAATTGTTGGATTCTATGAAGGGGAAATGTTGGGGACGGGCACGGAGGAAAGGTTTCCTGACGAGGAAGGGTTTGAGAGAACTTGGAACATAGAGATAGAGATAGGGAGAGAGAGAGAGAGAGAGAGAGAGAGAGAAGGCGAGGGCAAAGATGTGGCTGGAATGGCTTTCCTTGAGCAGAGGTCGCCTCGATGCCTTATTGAGATCTTAGGTTTTCGTCGCGGTGTGGTTTCAATATTGATGCCTCAAGGTAGTTGAAAACCCTGGTTTGGAGAACAACCGAAGGGAGTGCTTTCTTTTCATCCTTTTGAATTCTATGTTAAATTTTGCTCA
>JAGDQP010000258.1:69899-131781 GCA_022664845.1 Lepisma saccharinum
GGTTGGATTCTATGGCAGCACGATTTGTTTTATCTTTCCGTACTAAAGTAGTATTCTTTTTCTTGTAGTAAATTAGACAGTTCTATTTTGAAATAATTTGAAATTTTCTCAGTTGTGTATCCTAGTGATGAAAAATCAATATCGTTCTGCAATAATAAAAGGAAAAAAAGTGATGAATGACATTCTGACACCCGTTTAAAATTTTTCTAAAACTTCACTAATTCCCCTGGCTGTTTATGCAACCCACCCTTCACTTCAGTTTGTATAGGTCCTATAACCTGCAGGAGATGTGAGTTTGTTTCCGTACATGCCATGTGTTCACATTATCATTTTCGTTTCTATAAATACAAGTTAATTTTTATTTCTATGTTTGGCTCTGTCTACTTGTCTGTCCCTTTTTCGTCCCCTTCTTCTCTGTTTAATAGAATTATCGTTTTCCTTTTGTATAAACCTAGTTGTTGAACGATGACATTTAGGCCATTACAGTTAGGGATGGTTCTCGTCCCGAATTTTTTAGGACAGTCTTGGTCTTGATCCCGGTCTAGATTGTAAAGCTGTATCGACACGTTAGTCTCGGTCTCGTCTCGAGAGTCTCGAAAGACGATATACTTGTAAAAGTTGCCGTCCCTTGACTCATTTGAAATGGGTGCGCAGACATTCCAATCTCAGTACAAGAACAAGAATATTTTAACATAGTTTGTTACATTGTTAATTTGGGATTTAGATTAGAAATAATATTCTGCAATAGAGATAAAAACATTATGATTTTAACGTAACAGTTATTCAGTCGATTTAAATATAATTTAGAAATAGCAAAACTAAAATGTTACGTAGATATACCAATTTCGCAGTTTGTGGTATAACATGATCCGTTACTATACTAGAAATAGTTTCATGTATCTCACTTATTGGTATTCTGTATGTCCTAACTAAATATTTTTATTACTTTAAGAGGGAGAGGGACTTGGCTACGGCGGCCTGCAAAATAAGCGTACAATTTAAAATGAATTTCACACATTTCTAGGAATATTGTGATTTCTTAACATCCATTCGAAAAAATGACTCAATAACCTTTAACCACAATCAATGGGATCGTAAAAGTAAATAAGTGAAGGCTCCACGACGTACGAGGTGTGATAAAAAATACGGTGAATAATTTTATTATGAACAAAGTAATAAGCGTACCTCAAATTTGAATTAGTCTCCTTCAAAGTACTCTCCTTAACTAGCGATGGACTTATCCCAACGTTGATTCCATGATTGGAAGCATTTCTGGAAGGCTTCTTTCGGAAGGGCCTTCACCTGCTCCGTCGTGGCCCTCTCAATGTCGGGAATGGTGTCAAAACGTTTTCCTTTTAGTACGGTTTTTATTTTTGGGAAGAACCAGAAGTCGCATAATGCTAAATCCGGAGAGTAAGGCGGATATGGACAGACAGGAACCTTTACTTCGGCCAAATACTCGCAGATCAGAAGCGAGGTGTTGAACGTCGCGTCAAGAGTCTTTGAACAAATTTCGCACTTACTCGTCTCATTTGCAAATTATCTCTTAAAATGCTTTGCGCGGACCCATATGAGATGTTCAGTTCTTCGGTAAGCTCCCGAATAGTCTGTCGCCTGTTTGAACGAACCATTTTTACCACTTTTTGCACGTTTTCGTCTGTTTTTGAGGTCGAAGGACGTCCCGACCATTGCTCGTCTTCAGCCGACTCATTTCCATTTTTAAATCGCTCATACCACTTGTAAACAATCTTCAGAGTCACCACATTATCGCCATACATTGATTTTAACATTTTACGAGCTTCTTTGGCACTTTTTGCAACTTAAAACAATACTTAATGTTAACGCGTTGTTCGAAATCCATGATGCGGGACAGACACGGAAAACACGACCTCACTTTTCTGGCTCTGGAAGCCAACTGATAAGTTACAATCTGTCAACCTTGACACTGACTATTTCAACGGATCAGGCTATTGGACTTATTACTTCAAATGGATGTAGCGTCAGCAGTTGCTGCTATAAAAATTTATTCACGGTATTTTGATCACACCTTGTATTATGTGTTAGAAATAAAGAATGTTTTAATAATCTATGTAACAACTTTCTTACGTAAATTTCGATTATATTTTTCATTATTTCTAAACAAGATCGCAAGGTCTTTACTGAAGTATCTTCATAATACCAGAAAACATGGTGAAGGGGATATTGAGTCATGTTTTTGAATGAATCATTTTAACCCACGATATTGCCTGAGAAATGTGTGAAAATCCATGTCAAATTGGACACTTAGCTGTAGCTAAGTCCCTCTCTTAACAATGAAAAATTTACATTTTACTCAAAATTTTCTATCAGATATATTTGTAGAAATAAATGAACGTACACTGTTAAAGATTTTCCGAAACATTCCTGAGAAAACTAGGCAACCATAGCTACCTGGGAATTTTCAGTAATTTGGCTCATAAAAGGCATCCGTCATACAGTTCTCAGGAATGTTGGAAGCAAAAAAAGTTTGAGTGAGATTTGAACGCGAATTCTGTAGATAAAAATCCATCATCGTACTGACTGCTCTAAATTTCCAGTTAAAAGAAAACAGTGTAGGGTGTTAAAATTATGATGTCTGAATCCCGAACACATCATCCCGAAGTTGATCCCACGACTTACGCCAAAATTTTCATAATTTTTGTTATTGTCAGGTAGGGTTTTTTGCAATTCCCATTCACTAAAAATATTTCCCATTTCTATCAAAATAAAAAACTGACAAAAATGGCGGCATCAAACCCTTGATAAACATTACATGCACAGCTACGATAAGAAACTCTCATTCTGCGCATGTACAGAACTGAAAACTGAAAATTTCCAGATATTCATACGAAAAGTCTCTTGAGTTTTCCTCCATTACAATGGAACAACATGAAATACTAAAATTTCTGCGCAACTTCCTTGAGAATTTCTAGCAACGTTAACAACATTTTAAGTGTATGGTATGCAGGCACATATGCAGAAGTTGGTTTTGAGAGGGGTCCAAGTGCTTTTTGGGGGAGGTGTGTTTGGGCGTTACGCCTGAAGTTATACTATTTTCTCATAAAACTCGGAGTTTTGGGGTTGGTCCGAACCCTCCGGACCCACCCCCTAAATACATCTATGATGATATTGACAAAATTTTTATTTATTTTCAACGTTTGTACAAGGAAATGATCAAATAATCGAATACAGAAAATAAATAAAAATGAAAATACCATTTACCGAACTTCTCAACCACACGAATCAATAAGTTTACAATACTGCTTTTGACTGATTAAAAGAAACAATTCACATGTTCATAGGTATGGATTACAGCTGCACCATACATTAAAGCAAAAAGAAAAGAGTGAAGTGTGTTCCCGGTAGCCGCTATTTGAAACAGCGAATCTTATAAACTGAAATAAATACGTTATCATTTCAAATAAGTCGTCTTATCAAATTAAAATGTCATTCCAACAATCCTAGCAAAACACAGATTAATAGGTTAAAAAAAAATTACTTTTCTATACCTAAGTCATACTATGTACAATCTTATATTCCCCTCTATGTCCGTCTGTTGACAACTTTCGACTCAGGAACTACTAAGGTTAAAGGAGGTTAAGTTGTCGTTCGAGAGGTCTCGGCGAAACTTCACCAACGACATAAAGATAATCCAAATTTTACGCTCTCTCCGCCTCACTTGATTTTTTTTTTTAAAAATACTGTTTCTACACAATCGCTATGTCTGTCTGTCGACAACTTTCAATCAGGAACTACCAGGGCTACGAAGATAGTTGAGGTGCCGTTGAGGTTTCCCGCGACGGAGTTTGTCACCGTTTTTCTAAGGTGCCGGTTAGTATTGCAAAAATATTTCCATTTTTTAAGAATATAACAAGTAAATGGTGTAAGAAAAGATCTATATTAGAATTTAGACAATTTTACTTCTTGATGTATGCTTTAGTCTTTACGGAATCAGTCTAGCTAAGGCTGATATAAACGGGAGAGTGTCAACAGAAGGAAAAGACTATCAACAGAGAAAAAGCATGGGGATAAAAATTCGCAGAAGAATATAAATGTCTGTATTTATCCGTCCCCGAATCAATCTCCAACACATTTACCAGGGTGAGTTATATGTTCGTAGCGTTGAGTGGCTCCGCCCACTTGATGCCGGAAAACCATGTGCAACGTGTAGAACAGGTGAAGGTGGCAGAAAGCGTGTCACGTGTCTGTCTGATCACAGCGCTAACGATGTGTGGGAGGAACTAAGTATTGAATACATAGTTAGCAGGACAATGGTTGAGGAGAAACTTGTGTGTCGTGTGCTTCTGCGCCATTACTGGAAAAAGGGATTGAATGCAGCAGTCAAGGAAATTTGTACCGTAGAAGGTGAAGGTACTGTCCACCCGTCCACAGCTAGAAAGTGGTTTCAACGTTTTCGGTCTGGTGACAGCAGTCTCGATGACAAGCCCAAGAGTGGACGCCCTGTGACGACGGATATCGATGCCCTCCTGAACGCTGTTGAAGGAAACCCATGAACCAGTACCTGTCAGCTAGCAGATGAGATCCAGACATCACAAACCAATGTCGTTCGTCATCTGCATCAACTTGTGTTTCGCTCCAGGCAACCGAGAATGGTTCCCCATGATTTGACTCCCGCTCAAGCTCAACAACGTGTGACCCTGTGTGAAGAACTGCTTCGAAACCCAACTGACGACAGGTTTTGGCGGCGAATCATCACGAAAAGTGGATCTTTCTTCGTTATCCTGACACCGGGAAACAATGGCTTCGACCAGGTACCGAGGCGCAGCCAGGGGTTCAAAGAGGGCGGTTTGAAGAGAAGACAATGCTGTGTGTGTGGTGGAATTTCGAAGGTCCGGTGCACTGGGAGTTTGTTCCACATGGTCGTTCCGTAGATGGGACATTGTATGCTGAACAGCTGCAACGGGTATACGACATTGTGCGCCGTCGTTATCGAGCACTGGTGAACCGAAAGCGATTGCTCCTCCAATTTGACAATGCTCCATGCCACAGGTCAAGAAGAGTCCGCCAGCAAATTGCAGACATGGATGACGTGGACATTTTACCACCACCCCCTCCAGTCCCGACCTTGCGCCATCTGATTTTCATCTGTTTCGTTCCATGGCACACTTGCTGCGGGGCAGACAATTCCATTCCGTGGATGATGTGACAACTGGCATTACTGAGTTCTTTGTTTCAAAGCCTGCATCCTGGTATCGTCAGTAGCTTGTGTCACTGGTAGAACGTTGGAGAAGGATCATACAGTGTGATGGGATGTACTTCGCCGAATAGGCTTCTGTGGGTGCTGCACATTATCCATAAAAACGCTACGAACATATGACTCACCCTTGTATATTATTGTTGAAAATATGAGGGGCAGTCAAATGGAAACCGAACACCCGCTACAAAGTGACAATGGAATTTGTTTTATTCAAAAGTAATTACCAGAAGTGTTAATACATTTATCCGACTGGGAGACAAGACGATTAATTCCAGTCTTATAGAAAGAGGTAGGTCGCTGACATATCCACAACCTCACCCACTATTGCACTTCCTCGTTCGACTGAAACCGACGTCCACGAATGTCTTTCTGCAGGTCGTACAGGAACGCGTACTGCTGCAGATGACTCAGACATGCAGCCATTCTGTCAATATTTTGTCCTTCCGTCAGTTGATGCGGACCCCACTGTGCGCAAATTTTTCGAAACTGCGGGTGATCTTTGATAATGGCATGCACGGAGCCATGGCTAATGCCGACCTGTACACGAATTTCTACCTCTGTGATTCGTCGGTTTCCCGGATCAGACCATCAGTCCGCGCAATCACATCAGGCGTAATGGCTCCTGTCCCGGGCGCGAATCGTATTGCAGTGATGTGCGTCCTTCGCGGAATCTCTTGTCACTCGTGCACACTTGTTAGGGACATGCAGTGTTCGCCATACACAGCAGACATGCGACGATGAATTTCGCGTGTTCCAGCACCCTCGACCAGGCAACCACGACACACACCACACCTCTCTTCTCTTCTTTGCTTGCCTCCATTTCTAATGCTGGACGAACACACTTTTCACTATGCTCACCTCCAGAGCAATAACGAAACAACTGTGTGGTCCTGTGCGTTTTCACTATGCATTTCTCCTACCCCACAGATGGCAGTATAGGTACGTAACAACAGTGTTAACAACTTTTGCGAGGAATGTGTTTTATGGCGGGTGTTCGGTTTTCATTTGACTGCCCCTTATAGTTTGGCATTGAAAACTTGACTCCTTATATGACTTACAGTCATATTTTTAAACTACAGTATAACATAATAAATAAAATTTATCAGAATGAAACTAATAGTCACAAGATTTCTTCTAGCATGAAACAACAACAAAAACATTACATTACATTCATGAAAATGAAGCTTATAGTCTCGATCGAGACATGTCTCTAGAGGCTAGTCTCAGTCTCGTCCCGAGTCTCGAAGGATAAATCTCGATCTTCGTCTCGTCTTGTGTAAGTCTTGATGCATAGTGTCTCGGTCTCGTCCCGATTCAAAATCTTAAGTCTCGGTCTCGAATTCGAGACGAGACCAAGACCAGTCTCAGTACCATGCCTAATCACAGTTTATTTATTCACAATTATTATTTTTACTTTCTTTTTTCTTCATGAGTAGTTTCGGTATTATTTTTATGAAAGGACAAGTATTTGGTTCAGTCAATTATTATTTTTATTATTATTTCTAAACTACGATTGGCGTTTGCGTTTTGAGATTATCTTGGTTTGGAGTTAACGGTAATACAATGTAAATTATTTTTTATTAGAAATAACTGCTCAGAAAATTATTTCTGAAACATTTTGTGTTTACAAAAATGAAACAAGTCAAGAATATTTTTACAACAGTGCTAATCTAGTATATAATATCATAATTAAATATTCATGTAAAATACTTACTTTACAAAAGGGTCTATAAAAGGAGTCTGGGAAATTATACTTATCAAGATAATAAACATTAGTAAATTCTCAACCCTTTTACTTTTGAAATAATCTTGTAAATCGTAGTATGAATCAAAAAGCAAGAATAAGCTTAGAAGAAGCAAGGCAGAAGCTCCCAACTTTTAAAAATTCATTTAGTTTTACATACGTAAAACTAAATGTAATAATAAAAGGCGTAATGGAAGGATCTCGCCCCCCCCCCCCCCCAGTAGTTGCTGGGACGCGATAAGAGAAAACTATCTCGTTAAAGAGAACAATCATATTATCAGATTTTAACAAAACAAAAATCCTATGATCACAAACTTGAGAATGGTACTGTTGAGGCACGCTGATTTAAGTTTTGCCGGTGTTCAGCTTTACTAAGTTTTACAGGGCTTTACTTAGTTTCCTCTACCTTTCCCACCCTTATGCACAGAAATGTGCTCTCCAAGGGATGGTATTTCTTAGACATGAGATAGAGTTAGGCCACAACTGCCTGCTCACCTGATAGAAAATAAATAATCTAACAAAATCTTTAAAAGTAAGAAATAATTCCATAATTAAAAGGCAATTTACTCCAGTATATCTAGCATGTTTACAGTATGCAAATGTGGTCAAATTTACGTGATGTATGTAGATATATTGGAACTGTTTATCATTTTATATTTATTTTTACTTTTTGAAGAAGCGAAGCCAAGAAGCGTAGATTACACTTTTTTGGTTGATTAGTTAGACATTACTAGGGAAATAATGGCACCCTTAAAATGTAGCTTCCACACATCAAAATCATGGATTGTATAATGAAAACGCTGAGGCTGCTGAAATGATTGAAATTGGTGTTATTCAATCTGCATAAATTTCCATAGACTTATCTCAAACTAAACTAGACGAAATATATTCAGCAAGAGAGAGAGAGAGAGAGAGAGAGAGAGAGAGAGAGAGAGAGAGATTTGTATAAATGAGATGCGGAATAAAGTGTTTGAAAGAATAGAGTGTAGATGAAAACAACTCAGTGACCGAAGACAACATCTCTGTTAGCGAGATAAATTTGTTTGTGCCCTTTTTATTATGTTTTTGAAACACGATCAGAAAGTATTTCAATGACGCAATAAAAAATTAAATCAATTTAGAAAACTGCTGCCAACTAATTCACTTTCATATAACTGTCATAGGGTGCAAATATATTGAAGAGCATGAAACAACTTCTGGATATAGAGTGGGCTCCAAGTGAAAATTTATAGGCTACTGGAATTTTATGGACCTTTGTGTGTACTTTCTCTGCCCTACACATAGACATGTTTAAAGGTCTTCATCACTTATGTTCTATCTCATTATCAGGCTACATATAGAAAGCCAGCAGGCAGTCTGATACATTAAGTTTTTTGTCAGTTAAACTATTAGGATTTACTTACGTTAGTCATTGCATAATATTGTTTTCCTTTTAAAATATAGTTAGACTTCGGTATCTCAAAATGCTTTAGAAATCGAGAAATCCCTTTGAGCTAGTGAGATATGGATTTATGGAGAAAATTAAGTTCACATTGCTGCTGCTGATAATAATAATAATAATAATAATAATAATAATAATAATAATAATAATAATAATAATAATAATAAAAATAAAAATACACGACATGAATGAAAGTTAAATGAGTTTTAACTGTTGTTCAAATCTGAAAGGAATTAAAGAGAACATCGTAAATTGTAAGTTCATTTTGAATTGTAGGGGAGATATAGAACAATAACTCTACTACAGTACCGAATAACTCCACCGAGCAGATTTCCATTGAGCATTATTTTCATAGAAAATTTCTATACCTTCATAGGTAAAAATGCTCCTATACATGCAATAATGTAATGCTACGATTTCTTTTGAACTCATATCCTCTTCTGGACTTGTGTAAATATGCAAAATATTTAGGTGTGTTTATGATGGAATTTAGCTAAAATGTTCGTAGATATTTTTTTTAGGATAATTCATGTCCTTCTGTAGATTAATGATTATGCTTGTTCCCTTAAACTCATGTTGTTGTTTTTAACCGGGTTCGATTCCTGGTTGGAACACATTCAGAATCCACATAAAACTATAGGTATCGTCCTTAAGATATTAATATTGTCCCCATCCAATGGAAGATAATTGCAAACAGAAATAGGTTCACCTTGCCCAGAATCTTAGTCACAGACCTTTCTCCGGACAGTACAAATATCAATGGCAGATTATAATAATAGGTTAAGAATTTGTATTATTAGTACGATTACATTTAGAGTAGAGTTGTAGGCACTCCGACATTTTCGATCTCGTTTCTTTCGGATGTAACGTGAACGAGCAATTTTGTATAGAATATTTATTACCACTAGTTATTAGTCATGGATAACCATATATTTCTTTTAGAAGAATAGAGTCAACACAATCACTACAAAACCTAACAGTAAGTGTACCTATATGTAATCAGGCGTCAAGCAAAGAATTCTTTATTCCTTTTTTTTTTCGAGTTATTTTATTAATCGCAACAAGTCCTAGCAGTGTATTCAACTGAATCACGCAGTCAATTTCATTAGATTAGTAATTTTTGAGTACAGTATTTGTTTCATAGCACTTTCAACATACACAGTTACTTCTGTGAAAACTTACAATAGGAATATTCTATAGATTAGTTAATACAATACATATCTATGAATAATTCCAGATTGCGTGGCAGTCTGATAATATGATAGCCACGTCTCCATTGTAAGTGAATTGTGCAATTTTTTGAAAGAATTGTGAAAGTGATAACCCTCCATATCTATATAATATTGATCCCGCAGTCACGCGTACGGCACAGGTATCAAATAGCAATATTGTATAGGAAACCTTCATTTACAACATAACTGTATTAGTGTTCAATTAATTAAATAGAGAGCAAATAATTAATCTTTTGCATTAATCATCTTCCCTTTTCATCCCGCCCTGTCGCGTCTGCAGCCCATCTACTACTTCCTCTTTGCATTATATTTCATCGTTGTGTCATTATTGTTTGTGCCTTTACTGTGCATTTTCATTGGATACCAAATTAATATTTCCCCCCTCCTTTACCACTGCTGTTTTTTTTTTTCAACTGACCTGAATGGTCGTTTTTTTCGTTAATGTGAAATAGAATATGATTGATATCTATATACGCTCTTCATTCTAAAACACAATCGTCCCCATCCACCGCCACACTCTCTCACACATTACACACACATCCATATAACCTCCTTCCCACCCTCTCAGTGGATGCTACATGAAAATTTAATGTGATGCATATAATGGATGGTATTTTAAACTCCCTTTTATCTTTCAATAATCTCCGAGATAATTATCATGTTTTTGGGTATGGCTCTTGCAAACTGTGGAGATGAATGGCGCCTATAGTATTTCAAGGCGGAGTAAATTAACAATACAGGTTTTTCTGCTAGTGAAATGGCTATAGCAGATAGGCTTTTTTCACTTTACATTTCGTTTCCAGTTAAAAATATCAATTTATGTTCATGTGACAAAGATCGACATTGTTGAAATAAAAAGCCCATACTATAAACTATACTGTTTTATACTAGTGAAATATATGTACATAAATATATAAAAGTAGATAGCGTGATCCATCGTCAGTCGATCGATAGATAGTTAGATAGGAAAATAAATAGACATGATAGCTTCCAACTGGACTTTGCTACTCACGCATGATTCACTCAGTGCGAATACACAAGCAAAGAGTAAATAGAGCTGAGGGTCTTCAATCCACGGTAACAGCATATAGTAGTAGCCTATTATCAATACAATTTAGACGCTGGTTCTTCCCGCCTGGTAGCTGTCAGAGAAGAAACTTTCTCGAAGTTGAACAGAAAATATTTAATATGATACTAAGCAGAATGCCTTGTAATTGAATACTTGCGCCGAAAAACAGTCCAAACCACAAAGTCTTGTTCTTGAGAAAAATAGGAATAAATATCTAAACTCTACTGCTTCCAAAATAAAAGCAGGAATACTTTTCAGGTTCATTCAGTGTCGCTCTTTATTCTACCAATGAAAAATATAATTGGTTCTGGTTTATATATTTATCCTTATTTTTCTCAAGAATATAGTTTTGTGGGTTTAGACTGTTTTTCGCCGCAGGTATTCAATTATAGAAAGTGATATTGAGGTAAAATAAAATGCGCATACTATAACTCAGTATGATAGCAATGATCAAACAATCCCTGCCATTCTTTGAGGTTCTTGTACCTTTCAAGGCTATTCTCATATAGACTGAGATTAATCCCAGAATTATTTCATCTATATCCAATGGCTTAGAAACTTCCAGGGTTCTCGCATTTGCGTGGAATCCAGATTGCTGCGTACATAGAATCTCCACGAAGTGAGCTACTACACTTCGTGACTTGTTTGGTCCAAAACTTATTACACGAGACAGGACTCTAAGTAAAGCCAAAAGAAAGAAGAAGAAATAAACAACAATTTGTGAATTGACATTCAGCAACTCAACTTAATATCGCAATTGATGTTTTGTTTTTTGTATATAAGATTAAATGAATTTTATGGGCGGTAACAGCACTATGGCTTACGCCCGTCCCGTTTTTTTTTTGGTATATATTTTTGTTTGTTTTACGAAACAGAGAGAAAAAAAATCTTCGCCACGTTTTTTTTTCACATCTCATTGTAATTTTCATTTATGATTGGATTGTAACTTAGTTGTCTTTTTCTTTCAGAGAGAGAGGGGGGGAGGAAAAGTTAACATGTTTATCACCAAGTAGAGTTTTTGTATTCGATTATATTTCAAGATAGAACTCTCTGGGGGAAAATAGTCTGAACTGACATAATACACCCTCTGAAAAGTTCTAGTTCCTATTTGTATGTCTATGTGCACGAAACCAATCTCTGTCTCCACGCTATCTCCTAATACATCATTCTCTCCTCCCCTACGTCTTTTTCTCCATATTCTTGTCCTTCAAGCTTTGCATGAAGTTTATTTCCTACGCATGGTCGTTTTTGTTCTTTCCATTCCTTTCGTTTTACATAGTTTTTTTCTCCCGTGCAGTGATCTTAACAGGAAGTTTCGAATAAGAAATAAAGCGAATGAATCGAATCTTACCATACCCTTCTCGCTATAACGCGTGATCTTCTCAGGAGCCAGGTAGCAACTTACACTATGCGTGTTTGCATGTTCTGCGATTGTTGTTTTTTGTTCTTATTTCCTGTTGATTCGATTCCGGTGCACAGTTTAGTAGAGGTGCATAAACTTTAAGATTTATTTTTATTTATTGTAAAGAATATTCCACGTTCAGGAAGTTGTTACAGTGTGAGAAATTCAAATAGTAAATTCTGATTAGACCACGGCACGTTTATTTATGTGTTATTTGTGGGAGGTTCCTTGGTGCATAACCGCAAGATGAATAATTTTATTTCTGTTGCTGATATTGCTACTGCATTTTTCATGGCTCTGTTGCTAAGTATCCACATGTCAAAGAACGCTTCTGTGAAGCTTGACATTTCACACTCGGATTTTCACCATTTTCACCATCGATATTGAGGTCAGTGCTTCCTTTGTCTTGCTCTTGTTATTAGTAGGGATGAGCACTTCCGATAAAATAGTTTTCTGTTCCCGGAAATGCATTTCCCGTTTTTCCGTAAAATTTTCGTTTTTCTTTTTCTTGAAGAAATTTCCTTTTTTCCGAAAAAAAATTCGTTTCCGTTTTCCGGATTGTTTCCTCATTTTCCTGAAAAGTTTATGTTCTAAGATTTCTGTCTTCCGAAAAAAAAAAAATAATAATTTTCTGTTTTTCTGAAAAATGTGGCCATTCCTAATTAATATCGTAAGTCTTCCTATAGTATTTGCACCCGATACGCAATAATAAGAAGCACATTGTAAGATCCCTGTTATTTTATTACATTCTTTTATTTTTTAGTTCACAATGGTTCGTGGTGTAGTCAAATCTTGGAACGTTAATTTCCCGACGTCATAGAATGATGAAATTTTGCACAGCGACGTAAGTCCAGTGACAATACAATATTTCATTGTTACTTTCATATATTTCTTTATATTTATATATTTTTAAAGCATATTTTAATATATATTTTTTTTTAATATCAACTTCTTTATCCTAAAATAAATATTAGCCTGGGTTTTCCTGGTTGCAGAACACTTTAGGATTTGAGTCACAAAACATTTAGCTTGAGAAAATGTATCCGAACATCGAAATAACTCGAAAAAAAGTAATAAAAAAGACTTTTAAAGACATACTTTTCTTAAACAATTCGTACTAAAAAGTAAAAAAAAAATATGTTTATGCATAACTAAAAAGAAAAGCATGGGGCGTGCTCTCATATACAGTCACCTCATAAATTCTTGAATTGGCACGCTTCATGCTTCTCTTTTTAGTCATGCAAAAACAAAATTTTTTTTTTAACTTTTGAGTACGAATAGTTTAAGAAAAGTATGTCTAATTTTTTCGTTGAGCATGTGGCAGGTCCTGTTATTTAAGTTGTTCTTAGATTTAAATCATGACATGCAATGTCTCACTATAAATATGCTCATTGAAAATACATTTACATTCTAGTAATTTTACTCTTTTATAGGCTAACGAAACTGCGTATTAAAAATTCTTACATGTCAAACAATGTAACAAAATGTCTAAAAGTGTTCTAATAGTGATCGGAAATGGAAGTATACAAAGCTTATCAAAACTGACACAATTGATGTCTGCGAGAATGATTATAATATATGAAAAAATGCCCTTTTTTGACCATGTAGGTGTAGTAACGAAGGCGCTTAGTACAAATCGATTTATTTAGTAAAATATGAATTAATTAAGGTAACAAAGAGGTAACCATGTATGTTATTCAGTATAATGTTCTACAATTTACATAGGATCAGGTTATGGGATTACATTTCTCTGAAATTAGCTGTGTGGTAGTTTTCTTCCCCATTCTCAAATAAGGGTGATTATTTTTTCCCCTTTTTTGAGAGATAAAATACCTCACAAATTCCGTTGTAATTATGTAAAACAAAAACAGATTGTGATTATGTAATAAAGCATTATGTAATAATAATTATGTACTCGTAATATGTATATCGTAGTTTTTTCTTATAGTATCAATACAGAAAATATCATAATAACAAGTTTCACGGAATATACTTTTTTGTTTCTGTAAATATGAAATAACTAGCTTAACTTGTTTCTAGTATCGATGGACAAAAATATATCCGTATACCGGATGGCTATTGATCCAATTGAGGTATATCCAGATAACGAATATAAAATCCGGGTGGCGGATATTATCCGTCATTTGGATATAATCCATCATCAGGATTGACCATCCGGATATTATCTGTCTTCTGGGCTGCACCCGTTAGTTGAATATTCGATATCCGGTTTTCTGTTATCTGAGTTTTATCCATTCGAATATCAGTCATCCGGGTTATCCGAGTTTTCTAAACCAAGTAAATGACCGATATCCGATAAATGACTAAAGAGAGAGATAGTATTGCGAAGGGAAACGAGTAGTCCAATTTGTATATGTTGTTGAAGAAAACATTTTGCATGTTTTTACAAAGAAAATAATATATTTGTAGACAATTTTTTAAATAAAAATGAATTGTATGTAGGTCATAGAACATGTGAGAAAACATTCATTAATTTCAATGGTAAGAGCGGAAAAGATTAAACTCCGACAATTTACCGTATTTGGAATCACCTTTTAAATCACGAATCCAAGCTTAAATGTTTCATTATTATTTCATCATTTTGACTTGGCAATTATTTATGATGTTTTTGTAATAATTAAAAAAAAACCACTACAATAGTACTTCATTGCGGTATGTAATATGCATAACTGATAAAGTTAACAAGTCAGTTTCATTTAAAGAAAAAGTGCGTAGTATTTGATTTGAATTCTCCCAAATTTTACATATATGAAACGATCTACCAAATGGCATGTAAACATGATGTCAGAAGTAAGTTAGGTTCAATTATGTTTTAGCTTATTAATAGTTTTCTTAATTACGCATCAAGAATTAAATATTTTAGTACATCAGTACTGTATTTAAAAAAACAATCAGCAATCATTACAATACATGATTGCTTTTTTCTTAAATCACGGCCAGGACACTGAAGACTGAACACTGTAGAAATATCCATAACACTATTACTATACACTCTCTTTTTTTTTTCACAATTAAATCTTACATAGTAGCGTATTTTTGTGTGTGGGTTCAAAATGCGAACCACATGTGTCATTCCCTATGCAGCGAGATTTGCTATTTCTTCTTTATTATATACAGGCACAAAGCAAAACTAATTTCTGGTCGACCATCGCAACAAGCAAGAGAAAAAGTAGAATTTATATAGTGCATGCAAGAGGGAATGTAATAAACCGCCTTATCTCTACTTCTGCTCCGTGTCACCTGATAATTTAGCCATAGAACTATAACGATCATTGTTATTTTTATTGATTGGAGATGCGTTAAAATTTAACTAGTATCGTGAATTAAATTTACGTCCATATTTATTATTTATAGTTTTTATTGCATTTCTCTAGATTCTTTATTGTTTATATATTTTTAGAAACGTTACTAACATTTCTTTGAGGGGTATTTTTTTTTCGAATACCCTGTATAAATATAAATCTTGCTAGCTTATGGTCAGATTATTCTGTCCACACACGTTGTTAAAAGGGATGCATGTGCTATGTGCGCGATATGAACGTTACCTGTCAATCCCATCACAGTGACACACACACCAACTCTTTTAGTGGTTCTTTTTTGTCTCTATTTTTCTTTTACATTGTGTCCCTCAATCCTCTATTATACCAGGAGAGAAAGAGGGAGAAAGAGAGAGAGAGAGATTTGCTCAATTCTGCGCAAATGCCGTGTGGTGATCCATAAGAGAGCGACGTCACACTGACATATGTATGTGACAGCTCGTCGCAAGCACAGCTTTTTGTAACCTCGTTCTGCTTTCTTTTTTTTATTGTTCTCGGTTTCGAAAGTGGGATGAGTGGACGAGGTGGGAGAGAAATAGGTAGGGAAGAAAGATTAAACAGGTATAGTTGGTAAGTGTAGTATTGTTATTGACAATGCTGGTTAGAGCTCAACGTATATAGCGTATTACAGACATGCCTTTGTGTAGAACACCGTGAACCTGGTTTTCCAGTTCAGATGACATTGTTCAAAAGTCGTCACTTTTAAGCACGATACTGCTGCCTTATCTCGTTTTCGGAGCATAAGCACATATGTCGAATTTTCTCATTTTACAGGAGAAGGGTAAAGTGTTCTGAAAAATCAGATTGAAATTTGAGAAACAAAATGTATGTATCATCATATTTGTGTACATTGCTTTTATAACTATATAAGATTTGAAAAATTGATTGGTCCTACTATTTCGGAATTTTGGAGGTTTTCTCTACATATCTCGTTTTGCCATCTTATACTATTGTCCTTAATCTTTTCATTCGCCTGATCACAATACGTATTATGGAGACAGTACATCATTCTGTGTGCATTTTTACAAAAGAAAAGGTTTTACCGTTTATCAGTTATCACAACAATGTTAGAATGATACAACACCATAACAATGCAAACATTACTCAGCCTCATCCAACAACATTTTCTTCCAATTCGTCAAATTCTTTCGATGTTGCATCAACTGGGAGATTATGTTAGCAGTCGTGGCAAACACGATTGGTAAAATCTATAATAGACATCAGGTCTCTCTTCTTCAAAGGATTAATGCTTAATGATCCATTAAAGATTGCCAAGATTGCCGATACACAAATATTGCCAAGATTCATTGGTCTACTTTTTGCTTTCCCTGTTCTCAAATTTAGTATTCTGAACTGTTCTTCTTTGTCTAGAGAATGTATTTAAAGTACACTTTACCAAATTCTCGTGTATATCTCAGACACTTTATGTTCAGTCACTGAACTCTCTGTCCATCATCGTCGACTGTTCTTTTTACATTCTTTCCTTTAGTTCACAATGGTTCGCCGTGTCCTCAAATCTTGCAAACTCATTTCCCGACGTCATAGAATGATGAAATTTTGCACAGCGACGTAAGTCAGGTGACAATACAACATTCCATTGTTACTTTCATATATTTCTATATATTTATATATTTTAAAAGCCTATTTTAATATTTTTTAAATATGGACTTGTTTAGCCTAAAATAAATACTTGCCTGCAAGGAAATTTCGTTTGACTGGTTGCAGAACACTTTAGGATTTGGGTCATAAAACATTAGTTTGGGAAAAAGTATTCAAACACAGAAATAACTCAAAAAAATTAATTTAAAAAACTTTTTAAAGACTTACTTTTCTTAAACAATGCGTGCTAAAACGTAATAATAATAATAATAATAATTTTGTTTATGTATGATTAAAAAGAAAAACATGGAGCGCGCTAATTGAAGAATTTATAAAGTGACTGTGTTATTTCTTTTTACTTCTTCCTTCGCATTTATTCTTCTTGTCGCAGATTATCATGTGGTCACACAAATACTGATCTTGTGTTTGTGGTGTTATTGCATGAAAATTAACGAAAATTTCTTCCTGCATATAAATACCACATTTTTCAAAGCATTTCTTCTTGCAACACCTTTTTCACAGGTTCAAAACGTATGGCTTGAAACGTCTTACTTTTCCTGTTCGTATATTTCAAACCTATATCCGCCTTTTGCTCCTTTTCTATCCGTTTTCCTTTTTTTCTCTTCTCACTAAGATTTGAGGAATGCTGCAAACTTGCTGGCCCGGTGACAAGGATTGAACGACATTGTTCTGATTAATTTTCCTCACAAGAGGTATCTGAAAATAATAAAATCCCTTTCGGTAGGCCTACAGGCTGAGGTAGATTTCGAAGTTTCGCTGGGAGCCGGGGCTCGCCCCCCAACTTCAGTGCTTTTGAGAGGATGCGCCTCCTTTATCTTAACCAAAATCTCCCTGCAGCACTACACCACCACGGAGTACATCTTCACTCTCCCACGGTTGGCTGCGCCCCCAAAGGGAAGATTTGCCCCATTTATTGTAACCTACTCTTGGTCATACACCTTCATTGAAAATTTCGTTTCTCTACCTTCAATGATTTGGAAATTGGGTTTTTGGGGCGGTCATTTTGGATCCAAGTTGACGACTTTTTGAAAGTATTCTTATTTTGTCGTGACCTACTTGTGATAGTACAACTTCAAGTAAAATTTCATTTATCCAGCTCAAACGGTGTGCAAAATGGAATTTTGGGCGGTCATTTTAGACCCAAGATGGCGACTTTTCCCAAATGTTGTGATATTTCCCTAAGCTACTCGTCATAATGCACCTTTATGCCAAATTTCGTATCTCTAGCTCAAACGGTGTGGAAAATGGATTTTTAGGTCCGCCATTTTGGATCCAAGATGGCGTCTTTGAACTCATTAGGTAACATTTTCATAATCAAAAAGTGATGTTGTACCTTTATGCCAAATTTTTATTTCAATAGCCCCAGCGGTTTAGGCTGTGTATTCTATACAACAATGGGTTCGGCGGCCATTTTGGATCCAAGATGGCGACCGATTTTGCTCATTAACGAACTTAACCGAGCTATTAAGCCTAGAAACAACATATAAAAATTTGGTTCAAATATCTTCAAAATTATGGCCGCTAGCGTGTTTATATATATATATATATACACTTTCATATCGTACCGATCTCAATAGGTATATTTTCTTCGAAATCTACCTAAAAATGTATCTTAGTATATCAATAGAGGCGAACGTGTAATGCATATTTATTATTTTAGCCGCATAAGTATGACATTCTAAGGACAGAATCTACATTTTAAATTAATTTTGTCAATGGGGTAATTTTATGGCAGCGAAGTCCTGATAGGCTGGCCAGCGGGCGAGATAGTAGGCGGGGCACGGTCGGCTGCGATGAATTGTTGAACCAGGTGATAAATCAGTAGATGCAAGAGCTTATGACTGTTGGTATTGACCAAAATTTGGTATGACATGTCACCACCAGGAAGTTATCCTGAGACTTTTTCATTAGAGGGCAAGAAGCGTTACTCGTGTACTGAAGATAAAGAACTACGAAGAGATTGTAGTAAGATGTGATCAAGTCAATAAAATGCTGCAAGTTAGTATTGACGTTAATAAAACTGAGTTTCTTCAAATATAAACTACTTGGTGGAAGAGAATGAATACAGTGAATACGTTTTGATTCCCCACTGTCAGTGACTGTCCTTGAGAGAAAACAAGAACTATATTACTCTTATCTTGGCCAGCTAATTCGTGCTAATGCTGAATTAAAGTTAATATTCAGCTGTTTCTGCTAAAGAAAATCAATACTATGTGAAATTTCTTGTAAACAATAATATGAAAATAAAATTCAACCTAACTACAGAATATGAACAAATATAATTCTCATAGCAAGGGCGTCGGCAGGGAGGGGCAAGGAGAGTGCACTTGCTCCTCCCCCCTGTATTTCAGATGTTACACCTTCTACTATTCTATTTTCACATATTTGATGTATGTTTTTATGCTTTTCACTGCACACATTCCATAAGCAACTACTTGGGATTCTCCTGTTACATTCCCTGAACCATATTCATTTCAATCTATGTAATCACAAATACGCCAATTTATGCCTACTAAACAAACGTTTTAAAAACATGGAAAGTAAAAACACGATTGCTATTATTGTACTATTATGGAATTTTATTTTTTTGAACGTACTCTTTTTTCATGAAGTTGAAACAGTTTCTCTAGAAAGTCAATAAAAAAGAAGTCTCTCTCTCTCTCTCTTTCACACACAGACACGCACTTACACACAAAGTTTAAAAAGCACGAATAAGCCAATCGTAATATACACATTCTTTTACAGTAATAATTTCGGACACTTATCTTATGATGCCTTGCTACTCACGCATCCTATTTTTAAATTTTAAAAATACTGAACAAATCAAGAACGACACTGAAATTTTGAAAAGCGAGTAAGCGACCCATCTAGAAATAAAATTAATGAAATGAACTGTTTCATATTTTGAAACTAATTCTTTCAGTCAAAATATTTGAAGGTCACAAACTTAAGCCTGTATAGCCAACGACTTCAAACAACTTCTCACCAATAACAAATATTTTCAAATTATGGATTACTTCATTTGATAGATATCCTTAAGAATTATCCAACTCATTTGCTAAAATGCCACTGTTGATTGTGTTGTTGTTACCACTTTGACTGTTGGTGTTGTCACTGTTGACTGTTCATTATTTTTAGATATTTTTTTTAAAAAATGACCCTGATTACCATGGGCTCTCAAAGCGAATCTGACTTTGAATTTTTGAAATGCCTTTCGGTAACTTTGGCTCAAGCCGAATGGATGATGTTAGGAGAATGGAGAACAGAAAGTTTACCTAACAAACCTTTTCTTCGATAGGATTTCTTGCACATAAATTATCTATTAATGTTTGTTAAAATATGTTATTTCTGTAATTTTCGACATTAAACACAACATTTGATGAAAGTGCTATTACTCACGGTTTTAAATATGCCTGAATTATTGAGAGTCCTCTATGTCTGACAATGTTATGCCATCTCGGTTTTTCTGGCTTCAAATTATCTAACAGCAATTGACCACACCACATTAATTTCCATTGTAATGAACAACGAGTTATAACACGCCAGGCATTTGATGATCATGAATATTCAAAGATGTTGGATATGTTAGTGTCCTGCGTTACTGATAACTCACTGTTAGAAAATTTTGTACTGTGTTCTGAGTTCAGAATCAATTAAGTTAATTTGAAAATTATAATATTTTCAATTCTATTTTATGTTGAAATTGTTTTATATCGTTCAGCATATTAGCAAGATCTCCCCTAGAAAGTAGGAAGGAAATAAGGTTTCGGGAAAGTATCTATAAGTAATATTAAAGAGTGAAAAGTATGTGACTGGACCGGGGATCGAACCGGGCAGTTGGTAGCGCATTGGGACGGTAACCCAAAGGTCCGGGTTCGATCCCCGGTCCAGTCACATACTTTTCACTCTTTAATATCAATTGCATCCGTACCTACAGAGGCTTGATGTACAGAAAAAAAATCGGAAGGTGCCTCCATTTCAACTTTGGAAAATATCTATAAGTACTTGGGAATTTTCATCTTTCCATAAATGCCGAATTAGGTACACTGCAAAAATTGACTGTGTTATCTAAACACTTTTGGTGTCTCCAGGCAACTACCACTTTTTGTGTTAACACCCTATGTTGTTATTCAACACCATGATAGTTATAGTATTTTGTTTAAAATTAGCATTAAAAACACACCCATTGTGTTGAATCACCGTAATCAACAACGTTTTTGTGTTGATTTAACACAAAAGAGTAATGGTCGCCCTGGGACACCAAAAAGCATTTAAATTTATTTTATGACCTTTAGGTAACTATGGATCAGGGCGTATGGATGGTGACGGGATGAATTGGTGGAATGAGAAAAGTGGGAGAAAACGGGAGCACCCCGAGAAAACCCACGCACACGGTGTTTGTCCACCACAAAGCCCACATGGCATGAGCAGGGATCGATCCTACGACCCCTAGCACCAGAGGTTAACCCCCTACCAAAAAGTATTAACACAGCCATTTCTTGCTGAGTTGTCTCTTGTTTTGTCATTAGAAACGATAGTGCTACCAGAAGGAGAAAACCCTAACTTACCAGAAAATGATGTTTAATAAATACGATACACATAATGTTCTCTTAATATTGCCCCCTTTGGGAAAAATCCTGACGACGCCCTTCTCTCGTAGGCTTCTTTATAAACATTAAATTTCCGTGATGTTATACAAATTACGTTAGCAGAACATTGAACGTTACATAAACATTAGCCGAATATCACACTGACATTATTCAATATAACATTGAACAGAAGCACACACTTACTTACCATCAAGGTTTCGGAATCTTATCACATTTTCATCAAATGTAGAACTATTTTCATATAATTTCTTTGGAATATCGTTCTCAGGTTTCCAAATTGGGTTTGCATCAAAGTCATATTGGTTCAGGATATCGTCCTAAAAAGAAACGTACAGTCGAATTTTAATAAGATCCTGAAGTTATAGAACTATAATGAGTTTTGTACAATGTAAATTGTTAAATTTATTTCGTTTACATTTTATTCTTGAACGTGAATAGAGAAATCTCCCTCAACACGTATGGACTGAACATCAAACTCATCATACTCTCCAAGTTGTCGTAACTTCTTTATTTATATAATAAAATCAGAAAATAGTACAAGAACTATTTTACATTGGATTTAACATAAGAAATGATTTTAAAGAGTTTGAAGGTATGTTTTCAGTACTTCCTTGGTGTGAGCGAGAGAAATCGAGGAAACTTGTCAGGATGGTCGGTCCACGAAACGAATCCAGGACCTTCATATTATAATGCAGGGCATTCGTATTGCCGAGACACTCAACATGAGAAAAAGGGTCAAAGAATTTATATATGATATATATATATAAAAAGGCATTGAACAAACCCGGACGTATGGTAGCCCTATAATAGGATAGTTAAAATAACCTCCCCCGTCTTGTTTTTAAGTGTAGTTTTGAAAGCGCATACACAGCTATTGCAAATTTGGCCACCGACATTCCTTCAGTCACCGTTATAGTTACACAGCTATTGCGTACATTATGTGCTTAAAAATTAAGTTATTTTTTATCGACATGCACTTAAACAGCCAACATGATGGAGGCTGTTAATTAGTTTTCTGCACGTGGTAAATGTAAATATTTTCAATTGCAGTATGTCAGCAGCAACAGGAGTGCTGTGTACATGAATGGTGGTAGATTCATACTTCAATGGAATTATATTATATCTAAACAACAAAAGAACGAAACACTATGGTAAAAAAACGGAGAGGAAGTTTTATAAGGTTATTACGAGAAGAATCAAACTGAATGAGGGAATCAAGATAAACTTATTAACAATTGTAGTAAAATTGAAATCTAATTTATCCTTAAGATGTAGAGTGCACTTGAATTTTCCCATTGTCTTCAGAAAAAGATTAAAAAATGACGAAAGGGAAACAGTTCTTTTGTTTAATTGTTCTAGTAACGGAGTTATATATGTATACGTGTGCCTGTCTTGAATACTAATTGGATAATAACTGAAGCCTTCTGCAATACAATATGTTGCTCAGCGCCCATTCTTGCAACTGAACATAAAACGAGCACTCTTCACGCAGGTTTACAACAAAAGGAGTTAAACAAACAGTAGACTGGAGTGTTGTGTTTTTCTCTCCTCTACCTTCTTGTTTTTCTCTTTGTTAATTTTTTTATTTGCTTCTTTCTTTGAATATATATATATTCAGTTTTCGGAACATAGGAATAATCGTCAGACAAAACGTGAAAGAAGCATTTGAATTATATATACGTACGTCTTCTTTCTATTGATCTTTTGTTCTAGATAAAGCCACTTCAGTATATATATTGTTTAACAAAGCATATCGTATGAGTTTTGTAGAGTGTGCGTTCTGTACCGAATATCGTGCGATTTGCGACCCCTGGAAAATGGAACGTGCGTTTTGTGACCCATCTACTTATTTTAGAGACGGCGATGTTTTGACTAGTTAAGTTCATTAATAATATTACATCTTAACTGTTGTAATCGGAATCAATATCCTCTTACAAGTATATGCTAAAATGCTTTACTTTGAATTATGTGTGTTATTTATTTTAATTTTTTTTGGCTTAATTATATATCTTAATTAAAGGATAAGATGGAGGATAATGTGTCTTTAAACATGTTTGTTATCAATAATTAATATTTCTCGTAATAATCTAGTTGTATTAAGATTTTCTCTAATGTTTTATAAAGATTTTTCGTATATTTTTGTAATGGCGTCTATGGATTTCTTTAAATCATTTTTTACTTTTGTTTGTACTTGAAAACGGGCAAATCCCTATTCTGATGTAAAGTAAGAAATGTGTCGCGACTTGTCGACGCTAGCTTTTGTATAAAAAACTCGATTTTTAGTACTCTATATTTCCTTATTTGGTAATATATACGGGTATACGTCAGAACGTATAAAAGCCCTTTGTACTCTGTAAATGTTAATAAGGTCGATTCTGTATTATAGTTTCCTTATGTATATAAGCTTTAAGAGTTGTTACGTGATCAGCCCTGATTTCTCGAGCAATGCATTATGGGTCAGCATAGCATTTTATACTACTGATTGCTGCGCGGAAATTCAAACCGAATCTACCTTTCAGAGAGTGAACTTCATGTCTCTCATACTAACAACATTTACGCGGGCCAAGCGCTTGTCACAGCTGTCACTCATGAAAGTATTTTTATAAACTGCGTTTCGTTGAATTGAATTATTTGCTAAAGTTGTCTATAAACTGTTTCTTGCAATTGTTACTCACCAAAATTGTTATATAAGTTCGAAAAACTTAAAACGTAATGCCGTTGCTTTTGTTAATACCTGCAAATGTACGATCACTCGGCGGAGTGATACATACCATCGTCGTTGTGGCTGAACTTGCACATCATGTTATAGAAATAAATCTTAAGCTGTAATAGTACCGTGTTATCCAAACTATGTAGACGTGTAAATGCCGAATGTTTGATTTTGTGATATACTTCGTTAAACTTTGCTTCACGTGATGTGGCTGTGTACTTCTTTGCTGTATCAGAAAAGCTGATGCCGCTATACAGCAAATTCTGAATCTAATATTTGCAGTGAAGTGAAAACATAAGTCAAAGTGATATTGATGATATTATTATATATTTTAGCAGTGACAGTGCTAGTGCTAAAATATCTTTGTGGCAGTATTGTTTACGTCATCTTCTGGATTTGTCGTCGAGGGAACAGCATTCATCCCCCCCCCCCCATTTACTTTCTTCAAGACTGTAAACTGGAACCTGGTATGAAAGTGGATCAGTGGAACAAGGACACGTGAGTATAAATACAAAAATAATACTGGCCAGTTCGTGTGCGTTAATACGCAATACTTTATCTTTAGTGTTAGCTAGCTCGAAGCTGAACTTGGAAAATCAAAAATACAACTACTACTTTTCTTTTTATTACAAGTATTTGTTCAGAGTCTCAAAACCTGTGCGCTGGCGTAAAAGCTATAAATGTTTGCTGAAGAATTTTTTAATCATATTTCGTTCTACCACACAAGCTATATACTAAAATGTCATTTAAAATATGTTGAAATGTTTATGTTAACCTTAATAATCTTGCGTGATATATTTAAGAATCTGACTACAAGGTAACTACAAAATATCGTTCTGTTTATTAGTCTGTTCACTAATATGAGCAAACTTTCGGACATTGGTTTTCCTCTGTCTCTGTTTTCCGGCTGTTTGTATTGCAGTAACGTGATCCCTACACGGATCGATGTGGAATTGTTGTATTTCGGCAACGGTTGGTTAAAGTTGCCCCTACACGGATCGATGTGGAATTGTTGTATTTCGGCAACGGTTGGTTAAAGTTGCCTCATCGATTCTTGAAAACTGACATACATATTAAACTGTTCCAGCCAACTGCGGCTCATTCTCAATTTTTAGCTTGTAGACTGTTCGCTTATGTCATATCTGATTACGCCTCAGCTGTGTAAGGTGACATGAGCGAACGAGGAGAGGAGTCGATATCTCAGGAGCAGTAAATCTGGTCATACTGTGTATTCAGAAACATCGTTCAGTCCCTTATATGTCTGATGTTCCGCAAAGCTAACCTAATGTGCTCAGGAATAGCAAGGATACTCTGGTACTCAATTTGATTGGAGGCTGAGTTCATCTCAGAGTGAACCCTGGCCGCCCTATTCGTAGTCAGACGCGCTACCACCTGAGCCACGCCGACTCATAGTATCTCGAATTTCCAAATGCAGTACACACATGTAGAACGAGCAATAAACTCAGAAAACACTAAATAAGGAACCAAAATCACGGACGGAATGAAAAACAGGAGAATCTAACCTGACTTTAATTAACCCGCCTTCGCTCGCTACCTCTCGCTCGACATTAATTCGTCTCTGTGCGTGATATTCACGTGGTTTTATATTATATTCTGCACGATGTTGGTTTACTATGTGCGAAATTAAAAAAAAACAATGAATTCCCTTGTTTCCCAAAATGAACTCGGAGTCGGCATGGTTCAAGCGGTAGCACATCTGACTGCGAATTGGGCTCAAACCTCGGCCAGAACGCTGGAGATTTTTCTCACAGTGTTCCGTTGCCTGGCACTCTCAGATGCGCTCAGCCTCCTATCAAATTGAGTATCAGAGTGTCCTTGCTATTCTTGAGCACCTTGAAAGGTAAAGGCAGTCGACCGTGCGACTGACCACCCCATCTCACTTCATACACTGGTCAAGAACATGTCATTACCTCCATATCCCCTATGTGATATTCACGATGCGTGGATGTCGCACAGGGTATACCTTTATCAGAAACGAATTCCCTTGCTTCTCAAATTGTAGTAGCCTGCTCTCAAAGTGAAACTGGTACTCGAACTTAGCTAGTTTGACCTAATAGTCAGGGTCGCAAAACGCACGGACGCCTGTATTTGGAGCCGCAAAACACACGTCACCGTTTTGTATATCTAAACGTAAAGAAGAATGTATCTTCCAATTTGATGTATAGCCTTGGAACAGTAAATATTAAATAGTAGATGTAAAAAACCTTAGATAACTCTCGGTATAATTACATCCTGTAATAAATAAAAACAACTTGATACGCAGAGTAAAAGTAGTACAGACGAAAATTATATTAAAAATTATGCGAAATATAAGAAATTGTATAAGGAAGTACTGACTGTACTCAACGCAACTTATTGTTGTCTTCATTGTTTCGTAAGATCTGCTCCGTTTAATACACTGTATTTAATCATTTTTTTAATTCGGCTCACAGAATAGATTCTTCTTCATAGTGAATTCTTCTGTCACATTGTTACTCAACTGCCTTTGTTTCCTTTCCAGGCTTGATATTCACATTTATAGAGTATTTTTATTTTATTTATTTCGTCTTGTTTTACATGGCGAAATACTGAATAGTTAAAAATTTCAATTAAAGAAAACACAATAATAATAATTCATATACACTAATGATAAAAAAGTAAGCGAGAATAAAAGTGGACTAAACTACAAACTACGACAATCGACTCCATCGAGTTATGATAGGATTCCCCTCACACACACACACATTCACACTACAAAAAATACGCAAATTCACACGAGTAGTCGTGGTTCAGTCAATACAGCGTTAGCTTTGAACTCTGAAGTTTCTGGATTCAAATCCAGCGGTCGACTATACTAGTTGTACACCAATTAATGTCGGAATAGTACTTCAAATTAAGCCTAACATTGTCAAACAATAGTGCTCGCACATATTGCACAGTATTCCTATCTTATCGTCGGAACCTGAAACTAGCAACATTTTTTTCTGTAATATTTTCTAAATTGGGAGATCTTAGTGATCTTCAATTGGGTTTCTCTCAAATTGAGTTACCCAGAGATTAATGATTTAACTGCATTAACATAACCAAATTAAAGTTTGTCTTATTTTTCGAGATAGGCCCTAGTTTTGTTTAAGTATTCGTTACTTTTTTAAAACTCTAATTCCCACTAATTGGCAACAATGTTACAAAGAATGTGGAGGAAAAGTCAGTTTTCTGATTATTTTTTTCAACAGCTGTTTCAGTGTTTGCTAATTTTTGTCCTTCTCATAGTGACCAGTGTTTACTGAAAATTAGAATGTAAGACAATCGTGCTGCCTCATTTGCATGATAGTATGGGATTTTTTAAAATTTTGTTTAAAAAGTATCACCATTTTCTTTCTGTGTAATGCGTGAGTGTGTTTGTGTGTGAGCAAGAGAGGGTTGCTTACGCATATAAGCACATAAATGCCTCTGCTCCCTGCTATTTGTATCGTGCTAGACTCACATTCATATATATACCGGTAATGCGTATGTACTTTGTAAAAGGCTGCAGTAAGTACATAGCAATAGAATGGTGCATGGATAGTAATCTTGCTAAGCTGCTGCGGAGCGGATCTTTCTCTCGTCTTCTGCTGTTAGCTGTCCTACGCACCTCTAAAAATAAAAAAAATAAAAAAACAGTTACCACGTAGTCATCCTATTTTTCCTACCCCGAAGAGAGAGAGAGAGAGCGGATGAGAGATTTTCGGGGGAAAGGACTCGTTCTCTTACCCTGGAGGAATTGAATGTGAAGGTTTTCTACCACCAAACCAGGGGGAGACCAGGGAGGAAAGGGAGCAGCAATACAAGTTCAGCCAAGTACAAAATGATGATGCCAGAACCATGAGAGACTGGGGGATGTAACGACTGTGTGGTGCGCTGGTTGAACCGAATGAAATATTCCACCCTGCTGAGAATATGGAGACTAGTTAAGTGAGGCCAACCTGCTCTCATTTAGTCGTATATTTCTTTCATAAGAAACCGAGTGAGCTTAAGTTAAATATAAACGTACGGTACAAATGAACAGTTCTAATTTTACATATAAAACAGTGTTTATTTGGCGTTGATTGTCTATTATTAAGGCAATGAAATGTTCGAATGGCGTATCTATGTATTATTATTATTATTATTATTAGAAATAGATTTGCGCGTATCTTTGAAATGATCATAGCTGACCATTTACAATTTAACTTGAAGTCACTCTTGTACGATAATCAATACGACTTCACACCTAGTAAGTCAATTGTTTCGAATTAGCGTCATGCTACTAGTTACATACAGGAGTGTACAGCCAGTAAGATGTAATGCGATGTAATTTACTTTGATATGTCCAAAGCTTTCGATTCAGTAAATTACTCTCTACTAACTGAAAAACTGAGTAGGCTAGGATTAGCACCTTTGTATGTAGAGTGGTTTGAGAGCTATTTATTAAATAGATCTTTCCGGGTCAGAATTAGTGGAGCTCTATAATCAACAGCCACTATTCGTAATGGTATTCCACAAGGGTACCCTCTAGGGAATTGTGCCATACGTCCTGGTTTTTCCGATCATAAGACTGTCACTGGTTTTAGACCTACTGTCCCGATAGATTCCCTCGGGACAGTTAATGTTTCGATTTAGAGATATGAAACATTTGTTTCAATTTCATAAGTGTTTTGTGGCTAAATAGGTATCTACTACGTAATGTATTCTAATTTATTTCAAGCCTTCCGTTATTACTGTTAGAATAATGGAGGAGTAGTTGGAAGGAAGTTATATTTACTTTCATAGATAAAACAGTAGTTGATTACGGTTCTCGTAGAGCAACTTTGAAGCAAGTGACTGATTATTTTGTAAAGGACACTAGAGAAGAAGGACACTGTAGACGGCGGTTTACAGCCACCGAATTAACAGTGACATATAATGTAATCAAACCCCAGCAATCGTTTAAATTTACTGGACTGCAGCAGTAAGCTACATCCTCTTATTTATTGTGATTCAAAACGGCCAATAGAATGCACCAAACCTACTGAAAACACATTCTAACTTCTCACAGTCTCGTCTTTTGTAGTCGATTTGCAGAAAACACCTTCTTATGTAATAGATACCGATGCTAGTAGCTACAAAGCAGAAAAAAGAAATCCATTCATTGTCCAATCTCTCATTAAACAGAAGGGATCACAAGCAGACAAGGAGTGGATGCTTTGAGAAATGTAACAACTGAAACAGTGTCAAAACATTGTATCACACGATGAAACATTTAATATTCCTGTTTCTAATTGAAACTGAAAATCAAAGAAATAATGTCAAAATATAAAGGTAATAAATATGATTCTCAAATTGAAAGCCATTTTTTATTTTGTTTTGCATAACCTTGAATTATCTTTGAAAGTAGTCTTCATTTATGAAACGTGGACAGTTTTAAGTGGATGATCTTAAATACAGGTGCGCAAAAGTCTGATTTTAAATTTTATTTATAGCTTTCAGGTATGTAAGGATCAGGCCGGGATAGGGAAGGGTAAAATCTTTGGTAAACTTTATTTTTATATGGGCCAGTCTAGTAACTTTGGACTTCATTCCGTCACGATTCGCCCCTTAGCTATTAAAAATCCACACCCATGTCCCTGCGGGACTTGAACCCGGGACCTTCGAGTCGTTGACTCACCGCCGTAGACCGCACAGCTACCCGGCCGGCAGGATAGGGGAGGGGATGTGGGAAGGTGTCAGATAGGGTCTAAGTTGAAGGTTCCATCCCGGCATTTACCTGGTG
This sequence comes from Lepisma saccharinum, assembly GCA_022664845.1. NCBI lineage: Eukaryota > Metazoa > Arthropoda > Insecta > Zygentoma > Lepismatidae > Lepisma > Lepisma saccharinum. The sequence continues at coordinate 100,069 of JAGDQP010000258.1, forward strand.
TGACTGAGGAAAACGCCTGAAAAAAAAACTCAGTCAGGATGGTCGGCAGCTGGGATTGAACCCACGACCTCCCGAATGCTAAGCCAACGCTCTACCGCTGAGCTATCGCCACTCAGTCCCAAAAGCAGGAATTAGAAAGAATAAAACAGAAAAAGCGGAGCTTTCAGAAGGTGAAGTGTTCGATCAGTTTGTTGGTTTGAAAACATAAGTACAAACATTGATGTGGATGATTGGGAAAGCAGAAATGTTCAAGACAAGCGGCTTAAGTTTTTTTGAAGCTGTGATTCATTCAGAACATCAATTCGTAGAAAAAATACTGAAAATTTGTGTCTATACACAATGCAATTGTTGAACGCACATTTTCTTGGATGGCAGCGCTGTGGATTGACGAAAGAAATCGTTTAACCGTAGTCAGAATTGAAAGCGGCAATACAAGTTCTGAATTTTACATGTATACTCAAAGCAATTCATCATTATTAGAACCGATATGGGGATTTTTACAGAATATACAGCAATGGAATTTAACAAAAATAAAAAAATTGAATTTACCAACAATTGGTTAACCAACAGTTATACGAAATCAACAGATAATTACCTCACGATGGAGCTGGGACACATTGACCTGAGGATAGCAATCAGGTTATTCTTCATTTTATTTACCACGAACTTAGCACATTTTCCAGAGGATTCGCGCAGATAGTGGTTATTCCATGATGTATTTGAGTTAGAAGAAATGAAGCAATAAGAGATAGAAATTCAACATAATGATTTTCTGAAAATATATCTTTCGACCAATAGGAATGGATGTGGCTTTATGCACATAAAAATCAAGAAGAGAAAACTTTATAGAGGATTTGGATAAGGCATTAAATCTACTATCTTACCTTATGGGAACTACAAGAAAAAAGATAGTAATACCAGCTATTGGAATGGGTTTATGGAGAACGGATTCATATGTAGTTCTGTTCTGAAGAGAATTAGAGAATATGAAGACCTAATTAAAAATATAGGATTTGAAGTGATAATAAATGATCATTTACTCTTCAGAACCATCAACAAAGCATTGGTTGAATTAAAAAATGATACATCTAAGAACATAGAAAACAGGGATGAAGAGGAAAAGGCAAATATGGATCCTTCAAGAGAAGAACTGGAAGAAATAAAGAAAAAAACAGAACACAGAGTTGATAGACGAACCATCAACAGCTGGGAACATAACTCGAAGAAGAACTGGAAATCTTGGATACCGAGACTGTACAAGAGAAAAGGAATTAAGAATATTAATCAAGATACAGAAGACTTCGAGATGAAAGACACACGAGATCAAAACGACTGGGGAACCAGAAATGAAGTAGTAGTACAAATTTCGATAGAAAACAAAAAGGAGACTTCCTTTAATCCAAACACATTTTACGGGAACCTTAACCTAAATTACAATTTAACTAAATTAGAAGAACCTTTGATGATGACAGCGGCATTACGAATAATTGTTAAAAATCTACATCCATCTGGAAAAACAATAACCTTCCCTGTAATTGAGGAGGTTGATAAGATTAATCTTAGGGCCAATGGAATTACCACCGATCCACAAGATTTCCTTACACTAATTGATAAAGTCTTCGCGAGGAGGGATGAATCGTTCCACACGAGTTTGTTATGGCATATGAAAGGATAGTCTTCATTCCAGCGGAAACGTTTCCCGGCTGCTGTGTTCACACTCGACAACCATAATCAGCTTCAAAGTAGCCCAAATTAATTTGGATAGATCTAAATTAGCAACAGCAGAAATTAGGCAATTTTGCGAAAAGGAAGAGGTGGACATAGCAATTATGCAGGAGCCATATACCTACAAAGGAAAACTTTTCAATATGCCGCTGGGCGCTGTAACAATACTACCTGAGGATCCGAATCCAATGGTTGCGGTGGTGATCTTTAATCGGCAAATAAATACACTCATACACCTAAAATATGCGGATAAATGGACGCTCTGTGTCGATATATCAAGGAGAAAGCATAAAATAACAATTGTGAATGTATATTGTCAATTCTCCATCCCGAGGGAGATCTTCGTCCAGAAGATAGAAGATATATTACTTGGATTTTTGTATAAGGATATAATTATTTTGGGGGATTTCAACGCTAAGTCTTCGCTCTGGTACTGCCGTGATACATATGACAACGGAGAGATGTTCGAAGAGTTAATAGAACAACATAACCTTGTGGTCTTAAACAGAGAGGGACAACCACCTACCTTCAGAGGCAGAGCCGGAGCGGAATCTAACATAACATTGTCTAGGGGAGATATTTCAAATTGTATATTTAATTGGATTGTTCATGACTGTGCAACTACTAGTGCCCACAACGTCGTCCGCTTTAATATAGAATTTAACAGAAATGAAACTGATGGAGAAGATCAAAATGAAGGAAATAACACAAAGTATAATAAAATAAATAATCAGAAATTTGTGGAAAAATTGAAACTTTTTCATAATGAACATAATTGTAATCTGATGCAACTGACAACTTACCTTGAAGATGCAATATGGACAACAATAAGAAGTTCAGCGCCCAAAATTAAACAGGACAACAACAACAACAACAACAAAAGAATACCTTTTTGGACGGATAGCCTTAGTAAATTAAAACGAAGAATGAAGGCGAGCAGGAAGAGCGGCAGGGATCACATTTTGAGAGCTATAAGGCTGCAGAAATATAGAAGCATAAAACAACAATTCGAGGAGGTGAGAGAGACAAAGAAAAAAACCTGGAAGAAATTTGTAGAAGAGAATCTAAGCTTAGATATATGGGGTGTGCCGTACAAAATTATAATGAGAAAAGTCAAAACCAAAGGATATGGACAATTATAAATGATGTAGTAGGTAATAGAGTGAAAGCAACTATCTCTTGAAAAAATATATGATTTTTGGTACCCTCACATTATTTTAGAAATTACAATATTCTTGGGACCCTACCAACGGGTTACTATATAGAATGGTTAAGAATTTAAAATTAATGTACGAAAATTTTAATGATGATAACAATTTTTTATAGGATTTATTTTTGTGAATTGGATTTATTTGCTATTTATGTTTGTGAATGAATGTATTGTGAGACATCAGCTCCAATTCACCTTTTTGGACAGGATACCTCTCATCCCAGATTTATATCTCTTTTGCTTTTACTTTTAGTGTATATTTCTTTATCTTTTTTTTAATAATGTATTGCGTTTTTGTACTTGTTGCACCTATAGAACATGAACTGGCTGTATACACGAATATAAATTATAATCTTACTCATGAAACATATATTTGGGATCTCTAATCTTCTGCAAGCTGTGAAAGTAGTAATAGCGTTGATTTCTAGGTATATAACTTGTGCTATATAGAATGACAAGGAATAGGCTGTTGCTGTTCATAGCACATAGCTAACTAACTATATGACTTTATGAACTCGCAAGTTCATCGCTTTAGTAACAAACGTTTGCCATTGATTCTATCCTGGGCAACATCAAGCCAGTTTTCATCAGGAACACCTACTTCTCGAAGATCTCTTCTAATATTGTCCTCCCAACTACGTCTCGGTCTTCCCAATGGTCTTCTTCCATCCGGCCTTCCAACCAGGAAAGAATATAATCGTTTTTCCTCCATCCGAGCTACGTGGCCTGCCCACCTTATTCGTCACGATTTCATTATTTTTACATCTGGTGAATCGTACAGTCCGTGGAGCTCTTCATTATACAGTCTCCTCCATTGTCCAGTCATCTTTTCCCATTTTGGCCCGTATATCTTTCTCAAAATCTTATTTTCAAACACACGTAATTTATGTTCATCTGCTAGGGTCATGCTCCAACTTCGCAACCGTAAAGTATTACCGGCAGTATAACCGTTCTGTATATTTTCAATTTCAGTTTCCTTCATATTATTCGCTGTGTTAGAAGTTTTTGGACTGAATAGAGACATGCGTTGCCAGATACTAAACGACTTTTTATTTCTTCCGTTACCGTATTGTTGCTTGTTACGTATGCTCCCAAGTATTTATATTTATTTACTTTTTTCTATGACCTCATCCCTAATTATTTTCTTCATTCCCTGTGTGTCGGCTTGTTATAATGTATTTTGTTTTCTCTATGTTTACCTGTAGGCCTATCTCATCGCACGCTTCTACTAAGACATCGGTGTTACTTTGTAGTGCCTCTATATCTTCTCCTATTAAATCTACATCATCCGCGTATACTTACAGTTGATTCAAACCATTCAATGATAGTCCCTTTTAATTTTTAAAATCACATATTCTAACGCAAAGTTAAACAGTTGTGGTGATAAGGCATCATCGTGTTTAAATCCGTTGCGTATCTTGAAACAATCTGACATACAGGGTCCGTCGGGAAAATAGTCGGACTGAATTTTTCCCGCCACAACGGGATGAAGAAGGGGGGATCTTACTGCGCTGGTTGGGTGGTAGTGGGTCTTAGCTACCAGCGCACCAATCGCCAATCGTCTACAAGCCTTCCCGGAGTGTAGATCGAGTTGAAGGTAAACCCCTGTCAAGGTGCCGTGTCACGTTCCACAGTGAATCGTTTCTTAGAGCATTGGTACGCGGTGAAGTTTTGTGGGAGGAAGATCTGGGCTGTAGGGTCGGTGGGGAAGCTGTGTGATGCCATGTTTGGTCAGGAAGTCCATGACAGCAAAGGCGGTATGTCTCGGCGCATTGTCGTGATGAAGCTTCCATGAACCGGTGATTGCTGGACGGAGGCGTTTTCTGAGTCTTTCAAGTGCTCCCACGTAAAATGCAGCATTCACAGTCTGACCAGGCGGTACAAACTCTCTGTGAACCACTCTTTTGCAGTCAAAAAAAGTATCTACATCGATTTCATCTTCAACTAGCTCTCTTCCCTCCCGAAACAATTTGTGCCACGCAAAAACACTTGATCGACCCATGGCAACACTCCCATACGCAGCCTTGATCATGTCATGGGTCTCACTTGCAGTTTTACCCACTTTGACGCAAAACTTCACCGCGTACCGATGCTCTAACAAACGATTCATTGTGGAGCGTGACACGGCACCTTGACAGGGGTTCACCTTCAACTCGATCTACACTCCGGGAAGGCTTGTAGACGACTGGCGACTGGTGCGCTGGTAGCTAAGATCCCCCACCAACCAAACAACGCAGTAAGATCCTGATTATGGCGGGAAACATTCAGTCCGACTACTTTCCGGATGGACCCTGTATTGTTACCCACCGTACTCTGCTTATGGGGTCGCTGAGACGCATCTTCACTAGTTGAACCAGTTTTTTCGGAATTCCAAATCGTATCAGGATACTGTAAAACTTTTCCCTTTTGATAGAAACATATGCTTTCTTAAAATCAATGAATAGCTGGTGAACAGTTCCATTGTATTCCCATTTCTTTTCCAAAATTTGTCTCAAGGCGGAAATCTGGTCCAACGTGGATCTATTTCTTCTAAATCCGCATTGGTGATCTCTGATTATTTCATCTACGTATACACTTAGGCGTGTTAACAGAATATTACTTAATACCTTGTAACAGGTTGGAGGTAACGAGAATCCGCGATAATTAATACAGTCAGATTAATCGCCTTTTTTGTAAATCGGAACTATTATTGAGGTTTTCGATTCCTTGGGGAGCTCCTCCTTTCTCCATATAGCACTAATCAATTTATGTAGTTCCTTGATTAGTGCCGCTCCTCCCGCTTTAATTAACCCGGTTGGAATATTGTCCATTCCTGGTGATTTGAAATTTTTCAGTTTCTTTACCGACATTTCGATCTCGATCTCGCTAGGTTCGGGAATCCACGGTTCTGTGGTATGGATTTCAAATTCCTCTGTTTGTTCCCCGTTGTGCACATTAAGAAGTTTGTCGAAATAACTTTTCCACACATCGACAATTTTATTCGGATCCACCTGAAGATCTCCACGTTCATTTCTAATCATTCTTAATTTCGGCTGGTAACATTTCTTAACGAGTTTACCCCTTTGTATAGATCTGGTATGTTATTTGTCTTACCGTTTTCCTCGATTTCTTGAATCTTCTGAGACAGATATTCTCGCTCTTTGTTTTTGAACCCGCGTGAGGCGTTTCGTTTTGCGTTACTGTAGTAGTTTATTTACTTCGCTTTTATTACTTAGCCATCGTTGCCTTGCTTGTTTTCGTGTTTCATGAAGCTTAAGGCACTCTTCATCAAACCAAGGCTTGTTTTTCTGTTGTTTCTTCTCACCTACACGTTACTTCGGTGCACCCTTAACTGTTTCACAAATCGCCTCCCACATCTTACTTACATCAGTTTCATTATTAATATCATCATTATTATTACTCGAGTCGGCTAGGATTTCGAACCTATTTGAGAGTTCGCGTTGGTAATCTGCTTTTATGCTCGGATTATTTAATCGTTTAACTTCGAATTTCAGTTGTTTTGACCCCTTGCTTTCTCTGTTCGCGATGCATAACTTTTCGCTTACTTTTGTGATCACTAATTGATGGTCGGTGTCACCTTCCGCTCCTCTGTACGACCTAACATCCATTATGTTGGTGTGTCTTCGTCTGTCTACTAATACGTGATCGATCTTTGAGAGTTTTGCCGTCCGGAGTTACCCATGTGTATTTGTGTATGTCTTTGTGTTCAAAGTACGTGCTCTTTACCAGTAGGTTTTTCGAAATCGCGAAAGTTATTAGTCTTTCTCCATTGTTGTTGGTCTTTTCGTGAAGGCTGTATCTGCCTATAGTAGGTCTATATTTATCTGGCCTCCCTACCTTTGCATTGATATCACCCAACACAATTTTCGAATTATACTTCGGTAATCGGTCAAACAGCCTTTCTAGCTCATCGTAGAATATATCTTTGTCGTTATCAGTAGCCAACTCGGTCGGAGCATAGACGTTTAATAAAACCGTGTTGCCCCATCGAGTACGTATCGTAACTTACGATAGTCTTTCGTTTACGAACTCTATATTCTGAACCATATAAGCTACGGTGTAATATTTTGGGGTTCTTCACCCCGTTGGAAGCTTGTATTTAAGATTCAAAAGAAGGCAATTAGAATTATGTTTGGTCTTCATAGTCGTGAAACTTGCAGGAATTCCTTTAAAAGGTTAAATATCATGACTGTTCCATCGGCCTTTATATATCAATCAATAATCTATGTAAAAGCTCATATTGATGAATTTCTGACTGGTAATGATGTTCATTCTTACAGCACTAGAAATAGAGATGATATATTACTTCCAAAAGTTAGGTTAACTAAATATAAAGACTCATATAAGTATCAGGGTCCAAAATTTTACAACATGCTACCAAATCATATCAAAGGTCTAGGAATGAAGAACTTTAAATCTGAAGTTAAAAAAATACTTATATCTGGCGAAGGTTATTCTCTGATAGAGATACAAGCTAACCTGTCCAACGTAAAATAAATTTCACTATGGGTATTTTAACTATATTATCGTTTTTTAAATTAAATGTTGTCACTGTATCTTTATGTATTTTGGACTGTGTCTAATGCAGCTTCTAGCTGTTATATGATGTAAATTTAAATAAATAAATAAACCGCCTGAAGGTTACTGTTCTTAATGAGGAATTCTGTTCCGAAATCGTGAGGCTGTGTGCCCCTGTAGTGGAAACTAGAAAGTGTACTTGTCCTGTCGGATGCTATTTTGACCCTCCCACCGAACTTCTTGTATCGCTAATATTTCTAGCCCGTACTTATCGGTCTCGCGTACATTCAAGATGTCGTCATCTGTCCATCTCAGGCCTTGCCGATGCCATTCATCTTCAGCCTCAGGGTGGTAATGGTGAAGCTGCTTCCTTTCACCATGATAGCACATAAATGAAACAATAAATTAAATTATTATTTTTACTATTGTTATTGATCTAGCTCTAAATACAATAGTAGAACTGTGATCTTTTTTAACAGTCTGTTCTTTAGGACCTATAGGGACAGTAATTCAACATTAATTTCACGATTGTTAAATACTTCTGGTAAGAACACCTATATAGTAACATTCTTTGCTGTTCATAGCACATGAATAAAACAATAAATTATTATTATTATTATTGATCTAGTTCTAAATGCAATAGCAGAACTGTGATCTTTTTCAACAGTCTGTTCTTTAGGACCTATAGGGACAGTAATTGAACATTAATTTCACGATTGTTAAATGCTTCTGGTAAGAACGAAAGACTAAGAAACAATACATGGAATTCAAAACATTTAATTATTCTTAGTTATAACGTTAATCTAATATGAATTCAAGGAAACACCATGATTCAGTTCCCGCCTGGGTCTATTGAACAGAGTGGTTCGGAACCCACTTTACCAGAAATTGTAGGTCATCCTTAGAAGCTCACCAGCTTGTTTAGGACGTTAGTAACAATTCAAACAACGAGGACAGGATTATATCATAATTAATTACCACATACGCCTGCTCATAACATGTTTTATTCAAAGCGGCTCACAACTTAAAACAACTTGTAATTTGATAACTTGTTTTCGTCCAAAATTCGTGAGATAGGTAGGAGATATCTATCTGTTAGGTACTATTTATTATTTGTTGTGTGTGCGGAACAATAGAATTCAACACTTCTTTGATACAGTTTTCTTTTTTTTAGCCAATACTAGATAGCAATATACCGAAAACGTGAGGCTATACCGAAGTATCATGACAAGTGAATGTTAATAGCAGATTTGTAGTTACAATATTTATTAAAAGTATTAGTTATAATAACAGTATTAGTTATAATAATTCACAGCCATATTCAATCCAGTATTGGATGAGTTCTCTCCCGGAGGGAGAAGTTTGGCTACTGCTCCCACGCTGACCAGATGTGTTGGGAGAGGAGAGCCGAAGCTCTTAAGTGTGATCGCCACTGACTTTTATTTATAGCAGCTCCCCAACTGCATCACGGTGTTATGTGGGCACCTTTCCAGACCCTCTCACTTTGGTCAAAATCCCTTGGCAGAGCCGGGAATCGAACCCGGAACCTCACGATCAGCAGTCAACAATGGTAAACACTAGACCAACAATGGCCAGTAGTTATAAAGTAAAAATCTCTCGGGGGAGGTATAAAATAAGATTATAAGTTATTACTGTTTACTTTCCTACTTTCAGGGGGAATTTTGAATTTTATTTAAGACCTTTACGTATCTAAGGCTCAGGTCGAGATAGGGAAGGGGAAATGATTCGTGCTAGGGCCTATGTTGAAGGTGCCATCCCAGCGTATGTCTGGTGTGACAGATGAAAAATCCTGGAAAAACCTCAGGCAGGATAATCGACCGCTGGAATCGAACCCACGGCCCCCCGAAAACTACGCCAACGCTTTACCATTGAGCCACGGCAGCTTGGTTTTCGGAAGAATATCTTGTGCGCGGGGGGGGGGGGGGGGAGGGCAGGAATATATCCAGGTCACACCTAGAAGAAACGCTGCTCAAATAGAGTCCTGGAGGCAACACCGAAATTATGAGTTTCCAGCTGAATTCGAACCCGAGATTGATCTCTGGGTGGCCAAGAAGTTGGCGTGTTCGCTTTTTGTGCGGGTGGTCACAGGTTCAATTCCCGTCGGTGTCTATTGAGCGGATTGGTTCGGAGCCCACTTTAACAAAAAAAATGTAAATCCCGTTCTTAGAAGATCACAAGCTCGTTTAGGACGGTAATAACAATCCAATCAATCGAACCCGAGATCGATATCACCGAAGGGAAGAGTGAAAATAACTTTGCTAAGCTAAGCTTATAGCTGGGTGTTGATTTCCAATAGATACAGGATTTGAAATTAGGAGGTGGAATGGGGGAGGATGTAAATACGTGGTATCAGGTTTCCTGTCCCTTTTTTGTGCAGAAAATGTATATAGGTGGAATAGATTGATTCATGTAAGATTTTAAATGCTGTTGGGTGGGTGCTGGATTAACCACTGATCATTTATATTATTGTGTCATGAGAAAAGGAAATTTTTAACCGATCCTAACCTACTTTTAACCTATATCCATGTCGTTTTCTTTTCCTGTACCTTTACGCCGCTTTTTTCCTTGTTTCTGTGTTGTTTTTTTTTGTTTTTTTTTTAAATCTCTTGTTTCTAAGGGTCCCTGCTCTTTCTTCTTTTAGTTGATATGTGGTCGAAAAAGAACCCATTGCATGGAAAAGTTTTCCAATAATCCTGTGGTAATACTATTGGTCTAACTGGAAGCTGGAAAATTTTTCGATTTACTGATCTGTTCCTTCCATCTTTTACGACTCTTTTATGCTCCATTGGATTCTTTAAAGGCGGTGAAATTGATTGAAACAGGAATTGAATGAACATTTTTCTTTTTTTGTGTTTGTCGTTCGTTTTCAACTTTCCTTTTATTCTTTATTTCTTTTCTGCTTCCTATTCTACCTTTTGGTCTAGTTTGCTTTCTTCGCCATTATTGGTCATACTTTTTTGTGCAAGATTTCTATTATTTCTTATTTATTCGCGTTTCATACTGTTTTCATTTTATTGTTTCCTTATCCCTTCTTATGTTTTTGAATACTTGTTATTACCTTGTTTGTATATGTTTGTGGTTTGTTTGGTATTTGATTTCGCATTTCTTTAAAAGTCGTGTTTCTTCTTTATTATTTTCAATGTAGAAACTTTTGTCAATTTTAAAGTTACTGTAATATGTACATAGATGATTTTCAAGATAATATTTTCTGCTCAGAGGTACGTTTGGGAGCCCAAGATCCCTGGGCAAGTTGAAGCGATGGTGATTTACTCATTACCTTCAATCAGCAGAAGATAATGTTAACATCGTAAAGACGGGAATTACAGTTTTAAATGGTTTTTACCTACTTGTGACTCCACCAGATATCGAGCTCGGGATCTTTTCCTTACAATTCAACAAGTGTTACCAGTGTATATATAATTTATTAGCTCCACTTATGCTATGAAAATATGGAGTCTGTTACACGTACTCTTTAGCAATATTACGAATAGAAATTTAAGTCAAAAGAGCAGGTGGTAAACTGTCCAGAGATGTCCTCGACGTTTCAGATCATTGTCTCATTATTGTCGTGTAAATCAGTTGTTACCTTGCTAGCAGGGCAGGTAAAAATAAACCTGGGCTATCTGCGTAAGCCGTCCAATCGATTAGTTGATCTCAGACTCTGATTATAGTTAGAAAAATGACATCTAAGGCAAAATGTATTTTTCGATATTTTGGTTTCCATTTATACTCTCATGAGTTTGTTTATCTAAGCGATCTTGGCAATTCATAACTTCACACCCATTTTTTCTGAAGACGTGTCAAATTATTCTCTGGAAGGTCAGAAAGAACTGATTCTTTCATTGTTAGAAAGCGATATGTGCTATGCATTTTTAATGGCACATAGCCCCTTTTAACAATTAACGATTCAATTGTACCTTTACAATAGTGGTCAAAAGCCCATAGACACGTTGACACGTTTTAATATTTATCTGTTCGTGACTGTGTCTACGACGAAAGAGGAAAGATTTAAAAGTATTATAACAGGTACTGTAAATGACTCTTGTTTCAACCAATGAAATAAAAAAAATAAAAAAGTAAATAAATAAATAAAAAAAGCAAATAGGAAGGAAGTTGGTTGGTATTGAATTGGGATTTGAAAAATTTATAAAATCAACCACGACTACTCGGATGATCTTGGAAGCTTGTAATTTTTACTCACTCACAGATTTTTTTTAAAAAATAGCACAAATGTAACCATATTAACATTTAGACTCGTTGAACTGTTTCATAGAGAAACACGCAAGCGTTCCAGTTTCCGCTTGGTGGTAGGATATGGTAAAATTGTTGGGTTCTGATTGAGTTCTCTTTAATATTTGGGATCAATATATATTAATCCTCTAAATAACTTACACGAATTGTAGTGAAAGCATGTTTCTATTCAGTCCAAAAACTTCTAACATCGCGATTAATATCAAGGAAATTGAAATTAAAAATATACAGAATGGTTATTCTGCCGGTAATACTTTACGGTTGCGAAAGTTGGAGTACGACCCTAGCAGATGAACATACAAGCAGCTTGTAAATTACGTGAATTTGAAAATAAGGTTTTGAGAAAGATATACGGGCCGAAACACGACGAGATGACTGGAGAGTGGAGGAGACTGCATAATGAAGAACTCCTCACTGTACGATTCACCAGATGTTCTAAAAATAATGAAATCGCGACGACTAAGGTGGGCAGGCCATATAGCTCGGATGGAGAAAAAACGATTATATTCTTTCCTGGTTGGAAGGCCGGATGGAAAGAGGCCATTGGGAAGACCGAGACGTCGTTGGGAGGACAATATTAGAAGAGATCTTCGAGAAGTAGGTGTTCGTGATGAAAACTGGCCTGATATTGCCCAGGATAGAATCCAATGGCGAATGTTTGTTACTGCGGCGATGAACTTGCGAGTTCCATAAACCATAGAGTTAGTTAGTTAGTAGTAGAAAGCAAATTTGTTTTGTATTACTCTTAAATGGGTAATGAAATGATCGTTGATTGAACAATCTAGGTACCCATTGATTCGCATAAATCTTTCCGTTGTTAGCCTAGCTAGGTTTAAGTCTTAAGTTCATATTGAATTCTAGCAATAATTTGGTTGGTCATGTATGCCTTTTACTTTTGCCCAGAAAGTTTTCCGGTTTAACTTTCAGAAATCCAACTAAAATTACGAACTTGCGATTTCATTTCTCTGTACCTCCTACTTCGCAAAGGATGTTGATTCTTTTTTTGTTTTATTCTGTTCGAGCAGAGAAATACAAACACACGTCAACCGAAGTCAGGACAGGGGGCAGACTTGTGTGCTGACAAGAAAGTCTGAAGGGTAAGAGAGTTTTAAGGACGGTCAAAGATAGGGGAAGTACAAATCCCGTTTGCTCATCACTTCCTCACTCTTCTTCGTCTTCTGCAGGTAATGCTATCACTTGACCTGTTCAACCCTTGCTTTGCTTTTCAACCTTCTAAACACATATACAATTATACTCCCCCCACTCCACCCAGATTCACTTTAATCGAAGACACCAACATACAGAATTTGTAGTAGTTTCCTTGGTAGTACTTGTTATTAAGAATACTTACTGGAAGTAGTAGTAGTAAAGTAGTACAGACAGTGAAAGAAAGAGAGAAACTAGAAACGGGGGGTGGAAGTAGAAATCGTTAATCGGACGTTTTGTGGGATAGATCAATATCTGAAGGGTGAGATTTTCAGAAACCAACGCGAGGCTAGTGCCATCTCTTGCTTGCCGATTTCTCTACACAACTGCACTTCGACTGTTGAGGAAAGGATGCTATAGATAGTTAAATAACAGTCATATTGATGATGATAAAAATTTGATGCATCAATACATCTGTAAAGAAAGATAAAACTACTGAAAAAATATTTTTTTAAAAGCTGTATCAAAAACGTATAATAGAAAAGGTGATCCGTGGGTCAAACAATCGTAAGAACTTCAGTGCTTACTAGAACTGAAAAGAGTATATATATACTTTTCAAGGGTGGAAATGTATTGTAACTTGAACCAGTATTTGCCATCAATTTTATCGCTTAAAACTTTCGACATTTTATCTTTGATTTATTTAATAAAGTTTTTTCTTTCTTTGCCATCATTTTAACGATTATGGTTACTGTTAACTAGAATTAGAATTGAAATATTTTGTATTTCGCAGTTAACGAGATTAGTACATCTAGAATCAAGACATTAGGTATCTCTATTCCATGTATCTTAACTACGAATTGGAAATATGCGTTGTCCAAGTGAATGGACAGTATACAGACTAGAGACAGGTCAATAGAATCAGGAGGCAAATAGAATTGTAGAAATTTAAGCAAAAGCAAATAGTTACTGAAACCAAGAAGGTGTTGAACTGATAAACATCTGACAACAAGTTTTGAAATGGAATCTCAGCGTCACGTGCTAGGTGTTTGGTAGGAGAATGGCATAGATAAAGTGTTGTGAAACAACTTACAGAAGGCAATTGCAAATAGAAAGGCAAGTAAAATTAATCCATTGTTTCTTTTGTCATAATAATTGTATTAATTTGTTCTTTCCAAGGGGAATTCGAAAAAAGTCTCAAGTGTAATGCTATAAAAAACTATGGAGTATGGGCGACCAAAGAGTCAAATAATTTTCAGTTTATGCATTTCATTTGGCATGGTAACTAAGAGTTTCAAAAGAAACACATCTAAAGGAATATAACAGTGCTTAACAGGAGCTCGTTCACTGTTCAGTAACTATATGTGTATATAGTATTATTCTTGCAGTTCAGAAGATGGCACACACGTATGCAATATTCATAAATTCTTTTTGTCGTTTTCCACTTTTTTTTAAAAATAACTTTTAATATCGGTTAACTGAAGATATAAATGAGTTCACTCTGTAATTTTGTTAATATAATGTAATATTTCATTTTATAGATATTCAATTATGAATATCGACAGTCATCGTAATTTCTCTTATACTACTGTAACCTGGACAGCATATACCCTGCCGTTAGACCGTGAGGTCGTATATTAAGAACGGTGCAAATAATGGCTTTTGCTTCTACAACGATAAAGTAAAAACTCTACGAGGAGTGGAACTTGCAGCGTTGAACATATTGCAGTGCGGGCTTTACCCCTTGTCTTTACCCCCTTGACGCTGACAGTAGATTACCGTATCTCACTTTGAGGTACGGAATCTGCACACCTCTCTGGTTACTAACCAGTGGGCCGCGGAACCAGTGGTCTGGAACCAGTAGCTCGTACTACCTTTCCTACCTTTCCACAACCAGTGGGCCGCGGGTGACCATATTTCTTCGGAGGTCTGGAACCAGTAGCTCACCAACTCAGGTTCACAACCAGTGGGCCGCGGGCGAATGTTTCTCTTCGGAGGAACGTAACCAGTAGCTCATATTCCATTCGCGACACATAGACCTAATCTCATAGACCTAATCTTGCCCGCTGTGCTGCTGAGGAGCACCGTTGCATAAGATTATGAGACTCACTGGTAACATCTATTGAGCAGGAACTACCGTATTGATCCAGTGGCCTGTATTGGAAAGTAAATGAACGAACCCTGACAAGATGGACGCTTTGGCGAATAGAGCAGCTGTTGAAGATGTGAAGGTGTAAATGGAGAAGGAAGATAAAAATCAGGAAGTAAAGAAATTTGAAGAAATAGCGGCACCGTTTCTCCCTGTAGATCCATCACATCATGGAGGTAATCAAAAAAGAGGGGGAGATAGGTCCGTCTACGATGGAACCAGATAGTACGAAAGAACCGGCTGAAGAAGAAAAAGTTGAATGAGGCATCGATCCGTTCTATGTTTGAGCGATTACTCAAAGAAATGAAGTTAATGGAGGAAAGTCGAAATGAAATAACATCTCAGATGGAGCAAAACCGGAATGAAATGAATTCTCAGATGGAGTAAAGTCGAAATGAAGTAAACGAGGTGAAGACGCAAATGAAGTAGCTGCATGGAAAAATGGAATTCAACTACGTAGATCTAAAGTCGCAGGTGAATGACATCGGTAATAGATGTGAGGAATCCAGAAGGTTGTTGAATAATGAAATTGCAAGGATTTCTGACCAATTCAAGAAGTGGAAGGAGACTGTCGAAGGCAATTCGAAGGAAGTTCGTGGAGATATAGACAGAATCCAGACGGAACAACTCACCACTCAAATCAAAGTGACGGAGGTAGAGGTACTTGCCACTATGAATCGTTCTGAGATACAAGATGTAGCTAAAGTACAAGGAGAAGTAAAGGAGACTAGGGAAAGAATCAATGTCCTTTTGTCGGTCAGCCTTGATGAGATAGAACCTGTTCAAAGACGTGTTGCCACTCAAGAATCAGAAATTGCTGTACTTAAAGAAACACTACTGAACTTGAACAGTGACCTTGCCCATCACTACGAATCCAACCATGGAATGCCGTATGAAGAGGACCCCAGATTATTGATGACCTACGTTCGCCAAGGACAGTATGTGATGAAAGAGTCTTTGTGAATAAAAGCAAAATCCACCCACGACTGAGAGAAGAGAAGAAGCTGTCGTCATCAGACGATAACAGTGGATTCTCGGATCGGATTAGTGTATCCAGTCAAGAAGAAGATAAACCACCTAGACACCAGGAGTCGTACAAACGAGGAAGGAGCAATAAAAGTCATCGCAGATGCTACGACGACGACGAAGAGACGTGGGATGTCCATAGCAAGACACGGTCCCGGATTCGCCTCTCGGAACTCAAATCCACCTGTTATCCTTCGACACACGGAGAAACCACGGCACGAGCATTCCTTACTCAGTTTGAAAGGGAAGCGGATTTGGTGGGAATACTCCCGATAGGTTTCTAGAAATCCTACCATTAGTTTTGAAAAATCCGATGCTTTCCTGATTCCAGTCTAATGCCCGACGGTTTGACAAGTATCGAACCTTTCGAAGATTGTTCCTGAACCATTATCATTCAGTTGATTTCACGTATGACAGGCTGACTCGGCTCAGAACTATGCCATTCAACCCCAAGATTGATGGAGGAGTGGAACAGTTTGTGACGTCAAGATATTTTCAAATCCGAGACCTAGATCCCGTGAGCAGTGAGATTTGTAATTCGTTCAGGGACATGTCTTTCCCAGAGATGCAAGAGCCCATTCGCAGATTGGAGTTAATACATGATACCATGGAATCGAAGAAGGCATCAACTAGAACTTCGAATGGAGAGTATTATGGAGGAGAAAAGGCAAAGAGAAAAGTAACGGATATTAATGAAGTTGATGTCAAGGAGGAAGCCACCATGACTAAGCGTCCGGACTACAAGGGATTTAAGGATATGCCCTGTTCTTCAATGAATCGCAACGAACGCAAAACGAAGAATCGTCGCATCTATTACAGTCAACAACTCACGGTCGGTGGAATGAGCGAAATGATCAAGACGACAACGAGAAGCACCGAGTGACTAGTAACCGAAACCCCCAGAAGTAAACGCAATGGAAGGGGAGAGTGGAGGTCAGAAAGTCATTGATCCCGGTGGGATGTTTACTTCCTAATCGTTGATAGGACTACTCTCCTCGGGGGTCAGAGGAAGGATTAGCGACGATGGGTTGGAGACCTGTAA
Source organism: Lepisma saccharinum (assembly GCA_022664845.1). Lineage (NCBI taxonomy): Eukaryota > Metazoa > Arthropoda > Insecta > Zygentoma > Lepismatidae > Lepisma > Lepisma saccharinum. The sequence continues at coordinate 117,157 of JAGDQP010000258.1, forward strand.
ACGATGGACGATATCCTTCACAAGATGGATTCGCCTGAATGAGGACTTCGATTGCCAAGATCGGTTGTTGATGTCATGCAGTCGATTGGAGCGACGGTGGGAAGATTTCGAAAATAGATTAATACGTCAATATGATGAAACGAGGGCACAGTCAGAACAGTCTAACAAGGAGGCCGTCAACATCGTCATGCCGAAACCTACCCTAAAATTTTTTGTACGTGTCGATTACACCAAAATAACACTCCACAGAAAATTTGAGGTGCCAATTCAAAGTGCAAGTAAGCCAAAGAAAATGTCAAAAATTGAAAAAAAATACTGTCATAATATAAATCTAGTTGGCTACACTGGTCGAGTGCCAGGTGGAGTAGGGAGCAAGATTTTTTTTACAGAACTACCTGCAGAGCTCCGTCTCTAAAGAGAGCCCACATGGAAACACTTCCGATACGGCACAGCACACTCGGCACAGAGTTAATAGCACTTTTGCGTAAACTACTTTTACGTACCGTATGCCCACCGCTAACCGGGGGTTGTGCTCCCCCACGGCTAACGCCGCCCAGCTCCCTTCGGACGCACCCTCCCCACATCCTGCCGTGGTGGGTTTATATACATCCTAGTTTTTAGTGACCTCTTTTAAAATTATAAATCACAACTTTTATTAAATTTACTTTTGTGTATTTGCATAAAAAACGAAAAAAAACTTTAATTATCTGTTAAAAAATATGTAAAAAGTTGAAGCCAGCGTTCGAACGCGGGACCTTTAGATCAGCTTCCCGACGCCTTGACCACAAGACCAAACTGCACCTGCCCGGTTGAGCGCTTCTCGCTGGTACTTATAGTTCAAGATACGCGAGAGTGGGCTATTTGTACCGGAAGTGTTTCCAATATGGCTGCAAAGCCGTGCAGGTAGATCTACAAAAAAATCTCGCTATACATCCTAGTTTTTAGTGGCCTCTTTTAAAATTATAAATCCCTACTTTTATTAAATTTCCTTTTGTGCATTTACATAATAAACGAAAAAGATTTAATTTTCTTTTTAAAAAATATGTAAAAAACCGACACCAGGGTTCGAACCCGGGACTTTCGGATCAGCTTCCCGACTCCTTATCTACAAGACCAAACTGCAGCTGCCGGATTGCGCGCTTCTCGCTGTTACTTATAGTTCAAGCTACGCGAGAGTGGGCTATTCAAACTGGAAATGTTTCCACATTAGTTGAGGAGCCCTGCAGGTAGTTCTGATAAAAAAATCTTGTGAGTAGGGATGGGCATTAGTGCTATTTTCCGTAACAGTTATTACAGTAGCTGTTATGTACAAATAGGTGTTAAAACTGATATACTTCAAATAGCAGTTCTAAAATAACTGTTTATAACTTTGAGTTCTTTATTCCCAACTGTAATATTGCAATATAAAAGCTTAATTTTAAATTAACTTACTTACGTGGTGCCTGTTGTGTTTGCAGTATTATATGTTACATAAGTTTTCAGGTGCGTAAATCGTGTGCGAGTAACAGTGTCAGACTAGTCCTCATGAGCAGATCGCGTCGGACCGGCGCGTCGGGTCGTCGTCGGCCTGCCACATTTGCTCATGGTATATGCTAGGACATGTTAGAGCAGGTATTCTGCCAAGATTTTTAGTTTGGGAGTGTAAAGTCAAAATTTGAAGGGTGTAATGGAGTTTTGCACGGTTTTTATCGATTTTTGACCGCAAAAAATTTAAAGTTGGGGAGATTGTCGAGAATTTGCAGGTGATACCCACCAGGGGAGGGGGAGTCTGGCGGAATCACTGCGTTAGAGTAGTTCATAATTTTTGAAACCTATTTGATGCAATTATCGCAGGTTGAATCAACTAGTGGTTACGGAACATTACATATCAAGTTGCATTTCAATCAGGGGAGTATGAAAGGGGTCCGGGGATTGCAAGACCCCGAAATTCAGTTTCATGCAGAATTAGTATATTTTAAGGAGTCATTATGTGTAGTGTGTCCTTCAAATAACGGTGACCCTCGGGTAGCCAAGAGCTTAGCGCGCTGGTTTTTATTTCTCGTGGTGACGGTTTCAATTCACGCCGGCCGGGTTGTTTTGAACGGAGTGGTTCAGAGCCTACTTTACTAAAACCTGTAGTTTCCGTCCTTAGAAGCTCACCAGCTCCTTTAGGACGTTAATAGGAATTCAGTTACTCAAACCCAGAAATAAAGGGGAAACTTCGAGAGGTGATTATTCACATCAAAACAAGAAAGAATTTCCTTTGAAGAAATTTCAAATCATGCATTTTGAAACTACAAACGCTCAAAGTGAAAGCAGCCTCATCATAAGTGAGTCATATTTCGACAGATAATGACGCAAGCCGTGTCGGCTTATTAGTAAATCACAATCGAAGTTCCTACTCAAGTTGAAGGGGTTCCGAATAGACAGGTGTTGTAACGTAAGAATTTAATTGTCGAAGAATAATTGCCATTTAATAGGGCAGTCATGGAAATCCCTTCCAAACTACAGTCTTCAATCATAAACATTGCTTAAATAGATGTAGTGAGAACCACTTTTATTTTCATTTGCTAAGCCGACGTCAATGGCTGTCGAGATATGACGTTATTTATGAATTTCTAATGTGATTTTAGAAAAGGAAAGTAGCATTTCAAGAGTTTAGCGCAAAAGTAGAGAATACAAAATTAGGACCACTGCAGAGTACATTTCTCGTTCCATACAATTTTCTCTCGACTGGTTTCTGCATTGTTCACGTAGTGAGCGCGGTCGTTTCTCTCCACCAAATAGGAAACCTGATTCTCTCCACCGCTTCTGTCCCAGTGTAGCAAACCTGATTCATATTATGGCAGCAAAATTTTCGGGGTTTTGACAATTTTTTTGGCCCAATTGCACTTTGAATTGACACCCAGAATTCTGTGTGGAGTGTTATTTTGGTGTAATCGACACGTACAAAAAAAATTGATGGTAGGTTTCGGCGTGACAATTTGACGGTCTCCTTGTAAGAGGGAACAAGGGAACAATTGTAAGGAGACGTTGAGAACGGATGTGAAGAATTTACTATAAGGATGCTATGAAGTATGGATGCCACTCGATGAGAGAGCAGAAGGAATTTATTACCCGGCGAGTCCTGGAGATGACGTGTCCAAGGATAGAATGGGGCTGACAGTGGAATGGTTTACAAAGTGTGAAACCACATTTCTTCAACCGCGGGATAGAATGGACGACTGCCTATTATGATTTGATATGGTGCAGCGTATCAACCAGCAACCTCGAAGATGTTCAACACCCTTCTTGTTGCTGCGAGAAGATTTTGTTAAGTGGTGCCGTAGGAAGGAGCCTTATCTACGGCATTCCGTCGTACAAACTTCCTCCGCACAACGCCTCCATAGCGCGAATTCAGTGGCTGAGGAAATTTTGAGTATAGTTATGAAATAGAAAACCGGCAGAGTCCATCACCGGCTTAAACCTACCTTGTGAAGGAAATGCGTCAATTGTCCAAAACTTAGACGTTATCGAAGAAGTTAGTGTCCACTACCTTTCCACAATCTGTGGGCTGCGGACGACCATATCTCTTCTGATGTCTGGAACCAGTAGCTCATAGTACCTTCCACAATCTGTGGGCTGCAGGCGACCATATCTCTTCGGAGGTCTGGAACCAGTAGCTCAACTCAGGTTCACAAGCAGTGGGCCGCGGGCGGCTGTTTCTCTTCGGAGGAACGTTACCAGTAGCTCATATACCATTCGCGACACCTTGTCTCATAGACCCAAGCTTGCCCGCTGTGTTGCTGAGGCGCACCGTTGCAGGGACGAATTGAACCACGGCTGTGAGGTGACTAGAATCGCACTTATAGATGATGGTAGCAACGTTAGTAAAAACTAATTTAGCATTTATATTCTGAGAAAGTCACGTTCCTCTGGTTTGTTGTAGATTGTTTGAACGTAAAAACGAAAAGAATCCTGGAACCAAGACGTGCTGTAATGAATGGATTTCGTAGTACAGGTACATCCGTATCATGTATATCAGATTGGACTATAAGAAATATTTGTTACCAGCTCTGATGTACAGAATGCTGTGGATGGCTCTAATTCTTCATTCAGGATAAGTGAATGTTCGTTTTGTAAGTTATTGTTACCAACACTATCAGTCCGTCCTTGAAAATTTTGTTCACGTTCTTCTTGTGGCAAACTTACGTCCAAAAACTGTAGAAGGCAAAGTGTTGGCTGTTTTTTGTTTTCCCCAACAGATTTTGTCATTTTCCTATTAACAATGGGGGGTTTACAATGCTTTTTCTTTGCCATATCTCATAGTATACATAAATATTGCATTATATATTTAAAGTAAAGTAAAGTAACGAAAACTATTTGAAATAAACTAACTAAGGTACTTATGCAGTATAGGAGAAATGTGGAACCAGTGTCCCTTTTAAAAATTTCCCGGAAGGAAGGAATAGTATTTGAGTTTCCAAATGTGGCACACATATACAGAACAAGCGATTAACACCAAAAACTCAAATGGAGGGAGAAATTTTCTGTCAGACGGAATGAAAAACGGAAGAATCTAACGTGATTTTAACTAACTCGCCATCGCCCAACTCATTTCAACTGCCGTGGCTCGCTCGGTATTAATTCGTATATATGCGTGACATTCTGGTGGGTTTATATTACTTTCCTGATAAATTTAGCTTACCATGTGTACGAGGGCAGGCTGACAAGTAGTGAGCCTACCTATGAAAGAATGACTTGTCTGAGTTATAACGAACGTGTAACATGCTTTGTACCTTTATTGTACTCCACACCAAACATGACCTGTAAATAGTTTTCTATTTTCAGATACTGGAGGAATAAGTGAGGCAATATGACGATGCCGACACAAGACAAAAGACTGGAACAACGTGCAGTCATCCGATAGTGTTCCGAAAGGTTTTATCGGGGAAGTAGATTCATGAAGACATGTTGCAAACACTTTGGGAGAAGCGTCGTCATACGCAAGAGTGAAGCGATGAGTAGCAGAATTCAAACGTGGCTGCCCGAGCATCGCAAACAAATCACGTCCAGGACCACCAGTGACAGTGACCATCGACAAAAGCATTAAGTTGGCCCATGATCTGATTCTCGAAGATCGCCGTAGGACTGCAGTAAACATTGGCGCTCCAAAGACAACATATCCAAAGAGAGTGCAGAACATTATCTGCAACGGGTTGTTGATGAGGAAACTCAGTACTCGCTGGGTTCCCTGGAATCTTCATCCCGACCAGAAAAGACACAATGGTGCTCTCGAAACGACATCTGTCGCGCTTCCGTGCTGACAGGGAGGACTTTCTAACGCTGTTCGTGATACAAGACGAATCCTGAGTCATCATTTTACCAGAAAGAAAGCAGCAATCGAAACACTGGAAACACCAATCATCTCCACCCCCGAAGAAATTCGGGGGGGTAAGGACCAAGATAAACCCTTTTACCGTGAAAGCTGGAGAAACGGTATAATACCTGTGTTCTTCTGCAGGAAGACTATGTTAAAAAATCTTAGAACTTGAAAATTCTTTCATAGGTAGGCTCACTACTTTCCAGCCCGCCCTCGTATTTGGACACTATTGGATTTAGACCCACCGCACAAAAGATATCTGGAAATACAACACATAATAAGGTTATGGGGGAATAACGTACCCCCCCCAAATGTATTTAAAACTTGATACCTCCCTCCTCCAAAAATCATGGAAGTGCAGCTGTCATCACACATAGTACCCAGGGAGGGATGAATATGCAGCTAGTTCTTCCAAGAAGAAAGATTCAGTTCAGTGTCTAGTGTTAAATTTTAATATTCCGAAGTGTGCGTAGATAGTCAGGAAAATTCAATTATATTTGTAACATTATAATCTGTGTGTTTCTATTAGCCCCGCATATTGAGTCGATTGACCTAATTTATAGCACGAACAGAATCGAAATACGATTTTTCCGTTTCTTCTTTGTTATGCAGCAAAATTCAAAACTGTACTCGCTGGAATTCTTTTTTAGGTAGTAGGATCCTATACGAATACGTCAATAATGTTATATTAATAATATCTTTTCTTGATTCTGAAACATACTCGATTTTCATTTGTTTGGTTCTATTCCATATACCCGATTGTATATATTGTACACACAGAAACACACATATACATTACGTGTATGATTTTACAATCTGCAATAATTACAATAACCTGCCAGGGCAAAACGCAAGTTCGTTATAAATGCAATTCGATTAACACCAAAGAATTAATTATATGTTATTAGATTAACCTAATTGATAGTCATATCGCCTAACTCTACCACGTAATTAATTTCATATGCACTAAATCTCATCAAAAGTTCCTGAATTATTAAAGATAGGTGTAATGAGAAGCCCTTATGAGTAAGGTAGCTGTAATGTGAAACACTACATAAATAATGCACATCATTTTATGCCACTTATTCTGTTAAGGATATGCGATATTTCAACCTTTCAAATACTACATTGTGTATAGTTTTTTTCTCTTTCAATTATACTTTTTTTAACACATAAAAACACATTATTCTTTTTTTTTTAAGTACTCGACTTTTTAACATTGACTACCTATATTTCTTTTACATTAAGTTTAGTAATTAGATAATCTTTTTTTATATTCTTTAAATTGATGTGTCCGGATATTAAATTTGCAAACATTTTAAAAAATACAAATACTAGGTGCTTCTTTTAAGGGTGCTCCATAGTCTAGTGGTTAGAGCGTCAATCCCGGGTTCAATTCCCGGCTGGATTCCCACTTTTCGGCGTCCACCCAGCGTCGTGAGGAAAACTGGGGAGCACGTGAATAAAGACGTGACGGCCACTAGGTCTGGTAAGCTTCTAGTACGCCTATTCGTGGCTTTGTGGCGCGCAGAGTTGACCAAACTGCCGTCACTCAGGTGGATGGAGTTCCACCAAGCGCGGATAGATGGCGTTGGGGCAGGCTCAGGACCTATCGGTTTGTAACCCCTGTGGTTTCTTTTTTTAGTTGCTTCTTTTCTTCATAGAATTGGGTCACGTAAATTTTCGAGCAGTTTCTGTGGTTACTACATATTACATACGTACTTGTTCACTAAAAGTTACAGTACGTCTTAATAAATAAAATATTGTTCGTTAGCTACCGTGATGACTCCACTCGAAGCTACATACATAGGTATAGAACACAGTTTTGTGTTACATAATAATATACATTTCGACATTATATTATTATTATTATATCCGTGAACGTATCGCCTGCTACATTTAATATATTTTAGTTCCTGATGTTCTTTGTGATTGTGTACAAGAGCGCCCGTCAGGGAAGGGGGGCGCTTAAACCCCCTACTGAGAGAAAATAATACTTTGCAAGATAGAAAACAAAAATGAAACGTATGTTTACAAATTTTTTCAATATTTTATTTTTTATTTTATTTATTTATTAATTGCCAACACAACAGGTTTTATAGCCCAATTAAAATGTCGATATTTACAGTGCTCATTTACAGACATTTTTATTATAATATTTCTAAATGTTTTGCAAGACATATCACACACTGTTCCTTTCAGGCATGTTTTCGGGCGGAGGTTTTCAACCACTCCTCCGAAAGAACTAGTCTCAACACTTGTATTACTTATACATGTACTGAAATTTGTATATAATAGCAGATTAAAAAACATTCTTTGTGTTATTTTGAAGTTAACTAAGGAATTACACATATGGCTAAGTTACATTGTTGTTATTTTATATTTCAAAACATTGGAGTCAACATGCATTATTTACAATTTTCGTCAGCCCTCATGAGCCTCCCCGAATGAAATCATCTGGAATAAACAATGATATCACATATCCAATTCGATGCAAGTTCTACACATTCCATTGTAGGTAGTACATATTGTCCAGATTGGTGACTTCGTCCTTTTTTGCTGTGGAAGAGACCAGTGTTGTCAAAGCGAGTTTTTAATGACGGCACACGATACTGTAACAATGATACTAAGTCTGTACAGTATAAGTCATTTTGAATTATTTTCCTAAGAAATAACAGATCAGAAATGCTACTACGCCTTTGCTCTAACGAACATGAGCGTAGCAGATTTTCTCTAATGTCGAAACGTTTAACTTTCTTCGCATCGTTATTACAAATCCTTGCATTTCAAAAGCTTCATTTGTAATATTCGTTGTGGCTGTTAAATGCCAAATTTCATATTAAACGTGACACCAAGATCTTTAACTACGTCGGGTCTACTTATGATTTTAATAATTAAATAGATAAATCTTTTATTTCCACTGAATGATAACACTTATTGACTGATAATTGATTGATAGCGCAGCAGGTAGTAAAGTTGTCTAAACTATGCTGTAGTTTTATGGCATCTCCCAAGGAATAAATTTTTTCACATATTTTGAGATCATCCCCAAATAGCACTTTTTCATTATCCGGTATGAATTCCGGTAGATTTCCATTTGTTAGGGAAAATACATGTTTTAGTGCCAAGTTAAACGCAATCAATAGGAAATATTCAAATATGTCAATACCCTTTGGCTATATAGGAGGGTATGCCATCAGATCCAACTATCGTTTTGGATTTTAGATTCTTGATAAGTCTTTTCTATTTCATTCAAATGTTTGTGGTAAAACTTTTCGGTAAACTTTATTTTTATATGGGCCAGTCTAATAATTTTGAACTTCGGCCCGTCACGATTCGCCTTTAGCTGTTAAAATTCACACCCATGCCCCTGCCGGGACTTGAACCCGGAACCTTCGAGCCGATGGCCTACCGCCGCAGACCGCTCGGCCACCCGGGCAGACCAAATGTTTTTGGTCAACAGACAGTATTCCAATTTCTTCGTAACCCCTAGAACTACTATCAAAATTACTAAACAGTTGAGAAGAGAATACAAATACTTATTGGAAATACTGTGCAAATGTATTAGTTATTTCTTTCTTCATTGTTACACAAATCCCGACCTTCAAATTTTAATATATTTGGTCGGAAATGTTTTGTTTTGTTTTTAATAAATTTCCACAGTTAACCTGCATCATTATTTATATTATTTTCAGAATTTGCTATAAAGGTTTTATAGGCTATTTTTATATCTTTCTCGACTTCACTGCACAGTCGAAAAATTCTTGACAGTGGGGTTCTGAATTTTAAACTTTGTATGTAGACTCTATATGATAAATTGTTTTAACCTTGGAGTATGCTAATAATGACTTTAGTTAACCAACGCGGATATTTTGGGACAGAGTTATTATTTTTTTTTTTTGCAGGGTACACATTTGACAAATATTTCATAAATAATATAATTAAGTTTACTAAGTAATTAATATTATTATACTCTTTTAAACATTCCCAATCAACTACCTGTATACTTTAAGATAAGTTTAATCTACTTCATTACATGATTCTTTTTAAACTTTTGTGCTCTTAATTTAGTAAATATTCTAGTGATTAACCCGTTGATAACTTTTAGTAAATCATAGAAAAAGTGTCGCTTTATTCTTGCCTCCCACTAGAAATCACAAGATGGTCACCCTTGATTGTGTACTCTGGTTCAATAGCTAAAACTTGTTGAGCACGAGAAAAGGCTAACCTCTTACACAGTGTTAACAAATCAGCTCTCGAATGAGAGCAGGAGAATAGGCTAATCACTAGTTAACATTGCTACCAATTTAGTTTAGAATGAAAGGAAACAACATTTCTTTTACATACATTAATTCATTGAAAGTGTCCTCAATGAAGGCACACTTTCGTGACGAAACATTTCGTGGAATTCAATTAGTTCTCAGATAAATTAAAAAGTTTACTGTTCGCTAATATTGATTGGAAAACTTGACTAAATAAAGTTACTGTGAATAAAAATATATATTTTGATTGTATAATTTCACTTACGGACTGTGTCTCTTGAATATTGACACACCCTCTATATTAAATTCAAAATTTGATATTTTTGCAGATTAGATCAGTAGAGGAGTTTGTCAAATATAAAGAACTAGTATCTAAGAATGAAATTGAATTTTGAATTAAATAATCTATGTATTCGATATCCACTCATACAAAATTCTAGCTTTGTTATCTTTCTTCATGTTAAGTATTAGAGGGCTATCTACACACATTGTATGTAGAAGCTAATTAGGGCTTCTGTATAATTTTAAATGCGAGTGTTTCATCCTAGAACAACAAAGAAGGTAACATTCTACCATGTAGCGAAAAACACTGAAAAAGTAACTCCTTCTCTTCCCTTTTTCCTTACTGGCATATGCAGGGACACAAACAATCTGAATGGAACGTATAGCACTAACAAGTATCTTCTAAATAATTCAGGTTGTTTCTCAGGGACTCGAGAACGCGACTTGTATGTGTATATATATTTATATATGCATGTGTGTGTGTGTGTGTGTGTGTGAGAGAGAGAGAGAGAGAGAGAGTTGGGGTGGGATGTGTAGAGAGAGCGAGAAGTTGGCTAATGCAGTTTTAATCACCTCACCATATACCTTCAGACGAGGAATTTTTTTTAATCCTTTCCGTTTACTTCCTATCATGTTCCTAGATAACTGCGATGAAGAGGAGACAAGCGACTGTATTTTGCACATATTGAAAGCAAGGATGGAAACGAAGTACAGAAAACAAGACACAGAGAGAGGGGAAAAAGTGAACGATACTCATTATCGCAATGGAGCTCAGCATGCCATTGCAAACACTTGCCACCGTTGTAAAGAATCAGTTAATGGTACTTACTATTATCAACTTGAAATTATCTATTGCAGAAGAATTGAGTAAAACGAATCGAAAATTTAGGCATTAGATAAAGCAATATCCAGAGTATAATGTTAATTACTCAACTAAATAATTAAGCGTATTTATAAAATCCAACGATGTGGTGCTTAGTTAAGCAAGATTTAGTTATAACTAGAAATAGGATGAAAGACAAAGAAGTTACTATTCTTTATGTAATGTTAAAGTTTATGTAATGTTAATGTTTATATAATTCTTTATGTTATGTAATTCTATCCGTGCCGATTTTTTATTTTCTTTCTTGTTCATGATTGAAAGTGCTTCATTGTTATATCCATAACAACAATGAAACGATTTTAACAATGAACAAGAAAGAAAATGAAAAATCGGCACGGATAGAACTCTTGAATTGGTTATAAACTTTCCTCCCTGAAAGTTTGTACTCTCTAGGGTTGAATTTGTAGGAGCAGCATTGAAATTTCGTGAACCGATAAAAATACATTAGACATCTCTTGTCGTACATCTTGTCTTTACATTGTCCTTAACATCTACCTTTCAATTCCGAACTTGAGGACACATAAGACTTACTAGGCGTACTAGCAATGGTATGAAGAAGTGAATCTAGAAGTGTACGTCTATTTAGGTATGTTGTATATTTAATAAAGCTGGATTCAAGAAAATGTTTCGTACCGGAAACAGGGAATGAAAGATACGATCGAAACTGATCTATTCGATCGCGTGAATTCCCAATCCTGTGCTATGCACAAGCCAACACCGCACAGCATTGCACAACGGAATGGATTCATTTCAATAGTCCATTTCATCCACTGTTTCCACTACTTTCTTTTAAGAAGTCAAGAGTTTTGAATGGTCAATTTTTTACATTTTCCGCTACTTGTGTGATTTTCGATATTTTACAACCTATTTCAATTGAGTTGCAATATTATTGTTGTTAATACAAAATTAAGCGCCACCTCGGGGGTGTCCGAGAGGTTAGAGCGCTCGCTTTCTGTGCGCGTGGTCACGGGTCAATTGAATTCAGTAGTTCATAGCCCACTTTACCAAAAATCTGTATGTCCCGTTCTTAGAAGTTCGCTAGTTCGTTTAGGACGTTAATAAAAAATCACTCACTAACAAACTTGGTATCGGGATCGGGGGAGGGGGGGATTCCCGAACACACGTTAGCTTATTCACGCCTACAACTCTCTTGCGTTGGCAGAAATTGCGAGGTCACTAAAAATCATATTCCTGACACATCACGACTTGGCGCTTGTTCTCGCTAGGTTAAAATATTCAATCATTGTACAGTCAGTTACAATAATAAATGGAGGTTGGAGTTATAAGAAATATAATCCTCCAGGAGAATTGTCTCAGTGTACACCTACTAGTTAGACAACCAACATGACAGTACAGACATGCGCCAAAACGGCATGTCAGGATATTCCTCCATTTTCAGCAAGAAAGATGACTCGTTGAGCATCACTTAGAGAACCACGAGATAGATAGGCAGAAATTACATTCATGTATGCAAAGAAATGAAAAAAAAAAATAATACAAATATGAACATCAGGCAGGAATGCAACAAAACTTGTCTTGTTCAAACACACACACACAGAGAAAGAGAGAGAAAGCATGGAAGAAGACGGGGGAAGAGCGAAAAAGAGGAGAAAAGAAGGAAGAGGGAAAGAAAGGTAGCGGAAGACATGGAAATTTTAACACTTGAGGATACAAAGTCTGCGTCTTTCTCCCCTGCTCCCTCTCTTCGTCTTCTGTATTCCTTCCTTTATGGGGTAAATCTCTTTCAGGAGAAATCGCGAAAATCATTTACAACGCTTAATTACTTGAAGAAAATATTTTGAAATTCAGGCTGGTAATCGAAGCAAGAACCTTAAAAATGAGAGTCTCACACGCTGACCACTTAGCTACACAGAACATAACAAATGTTTTGTTAAATCAGCCATTAAACTCGCTAGTGTCAGCGAGTTACGCGTATACCCTCTGATTAATCTTACATAGTAGCGTATACCTTCTGCTAATGCGTATACCATTTACTTTGGTTTAGTTTCTTTATTTAATTAAATTACCTGTTCTGGTGAGGTTACTACGGTAAAATACTTTGGTTACAATTGATCGAAGAAAAAAAAGTTGAGAAGAGGAAAAGGATATACAGGATGTGGATCAGTATATTATTGCTATTTCGATATATGGAGTAAGTCCCAGCACACTGTACTGAATAGATTTGTAAAGGTTGGAGCAAGTAAGACTTATGTGTTGACTCCAGAGAGATAACGAACAGAAATAAATTAGAGATAATCTTTTATATACAGGGCGTGCGGGAATTAACTCCCCATTGAATATTGTTTATAACTTTTCATGAAACAAAGTATTTTGTTCCTTACGATCTGAGAATTTATTACATTATATCTCGTTAATGTCATTGCAAGTATCAGTGACGGACCATGGCGCAACGTCTAACCTTGCGTGAGCGGGCTCAGCTGGTATCCCGGTACGAAGTATAAAAGCCGCGGTACAAGTACAGAGATTGTGGCGAAATGTGAAAGGATCTTGTGCCTCGGTATCTGCAAAGACCATAAGAAATCGCCATTCAAGGCTAATGGGCACAGGTTCTGTAGCAGATATTAGACGTGGTCGTCCCAACATCCAGGACGGAGGAAAATGTGCAAGTGGTTCTGGAAATGTTCACTCGAAGTCTTAAGAAATAACAAAGACAGGCATCTCGCGAAAGTGGTTTAATTCGCACACAATCAAAACTGTTCTGAAGAAAGAGTTGAATTTTCGTCCATGGAAAGCACATTACTTACCGCCAGAAGGCTGTGGTCATCGTCGAATAAAGTCTATCGCAAGCATCAAGAAACGTTTACGAAAACTGGTGGATAATAATGGTGCTTATGTGGAATTTTAGCAATCCATAACCATTCTTACAAGGAAGGGTACCCAGGTGTAACACGCCGATTGTGATAAGATTGCACAGACATAGAGAACATCGAAAAAGAAGCGACACGTATTTTTTTATATCGGCCAACAACCGCATTGAAAGGGTCAAATAGGGGCATAAACATGGGGTCAAAATGAGATTGTGTGGAATATTGCGAGAACGAGAAGAAACATCGGAAAAGGTTAAATGTACGAAATACTACCCACAGTCGACGCAATTCAATGAGGTAGAACGCACCCATGCGAAGAAAACAGAACATCCGGAAATGGATCAATCACACATTTCCAGATTTCCAACATTGCCACAATGTGCTACGGAAATGAGCGAAGAGGGTGGCAAGGAGCAGGAAGAAAGAAGAAACGAAAACGGAAAATACGTGTTTTTCCTTTGGGTGCATACTTCGCCCGTATGCGAAAGAGACGCAGATTCATCTCAAATCACGAAGCTGGGAGAACACACAGGAAGGACGCAAACGCCGTGCGTATAGGCAGCCAGCGAGACAGTACTGCACAGTGGGTGGCATATATCGCGCAATCGGAACAACGATGAGATGCATGCTAGAAACGAAAATGTGTGTGGGCAGTAGTAACACAAAAACAAGCATGCATTGCACAGTAGAATGTAATAACAGGTGGTCCACATATGTAAGATAAACAGCAACAGTAATATCAGTACCACGTATGAGTATCAACATGACATCACTACGAAAATTCGCGTACATATGTACCTACAACATAACAGTGTGCAGGGTGTATGCTGGAAACAAGTCGCTCACTCCTGATAAGTAGCACAAAAATGATATTTCAGCAAGAAATCGTCCAAACAAAAACAGCGTTGTCACCACGAACACTTGATGATGGATGGGTTCTGGCACTCTGCTGCGCAGACCAATGACATCAACTGATGAAAACAAAACTCCACTGGATTTGGAAAGTACTCTGGTCGTGTTGAAAGATAT